>ML818810.1:103490-118167 GCA_009831015.1 Picea engelmannii
TTCCTTATTTTAGGGTTAACCCACTTCTAATTTCTCCATTAAATTTATTATTGAAATAATTTATTTTGTATTCACTTTGAATTATAATACACTCATTACTTTACTTTATTATTTACCTTTTAAAATCTCTTAAACCACTTTGATTACTTTGACCTTTTGGGGCTTTTAGATGACATATGAGGTTCCTCCAACTTCGTAAGGCCATAAATCTCAAACCGTGAGGAGTTATGTGACGTTACACATACCACCAGAAATGGAATGACATGTACTATCCATATAGAATAGTATTATCTGAAAATATATCATAACTCATACCTTTATCCATCAAACAAGCTTGGGTCCATTACCCAAACCTCGGGTCTCCAACTTCTCATAGTCATAACTCTCTAACTGTGAGGAGTTATGTGAAGTTCCACATACCACCGAAAATGGAATGACATGAAATATCCATATAGGATAGTTTACCTGAAAAATTCATTGTCCTTCATCTCATTATTCCATAATTAAGCATGGGTTCTCTTACTCCGCAAAGCATCTTCCCATGAGGGCTTCCACTATAAGGGGACCAGTTTGGAGTTCATCCATCTTTACTTCTTATCAACCATGAAAAGAAAATAATGGGTCATCTTTACATCAAACAAGCTTGGGTCCATTACCCAAACCTTTGTGATGCGGGGCTTTATTCAAGGGTTGACACCAACCTTAATCAACAATCTCCTCCTTTCGCATTCATGGAAACACTCTGATGAAATATTGAAATCATATCACTCATGCTTCCCCTGAAACCATGCCTCTATCCTCTGCATCTGATAAATCTTCCTCTGTCCTTTGCATCTGATAAATCTCTCCCCCCTTTGTCATCAATGGTAAAGGTATCTTTCCATCCGGGGTTTCTCCCTTTGACTGAACTGTCCTCTTATAGTGCTTCCTTGTGTACATCTAAGACATATAAGATAAGCATTCAAAAAGCATTCATTTTGGAGTAGAAATAACTCCAAGTCTTTGGCGAAGATATTCAAAGGCTTCTTGTGGAAGTGGTTTTGTAAAGATGTCTGCCACTTGTTCTTTTGTGCCCACATACTCAACTCCGATGTTCTTTTCTGCAACCTGTTCTCGTAGAATGTGATACTTGATTAGAATGTGCTTCGTATTGGAGTATATCACCGAGATTTTTGAGATACTGATGGCACTTATATTATCATAATATATTGGAATGGAATCATCATACTCAACCTGTATATCTGTCAAAGTTTGCTTCATCCAAAGAACCTGTGTACAACATGCTGATACTGCAATATACTCTACCTTGGCTGTAGATAGAGATATTGATGATTGTTTCTTGCTTACCCATGATACAAAAAACTCACCTAAGTAGAACACTTCTCCACTGGTGCTTCGTCGGTCATCAATACAACCTACACAATCTGCATCTGTGTAGGCAATAAGTGATAGATATTTTCCTTTTGGATACCATAATCCAGACTCATCTGTTCCTTTGAAATATCTAAAGATCCTCTTTACTGCTAGTACATGTGATTCCTTTCGTGCTGCTTTAAATTGTGCCACCTATCCAACTGCCTACATTACATATGGTATAGATGTTGTCACATATAGTAGGCTGCCAATCATTGACCTGTATTGCCTCTGATCTGTAGACTTCGAATCATCATCTTTGCTCAACTTACAACTGGTTTTCATGGGAGTGATAACTGGTTTGAAATCTTCCATTCCCACCCTATTTAGCATTTCTCTGATATACTTGGTTTGAGAAATAAAAATTCCTTGGTTGCTTTGACGTATCTGAAGTCCTAGGAAGAAATATAGTTCTCCAAGTAACGCCATTTCAAATTGATTCTGCATGTCTTTTGCAAATTTCTGGCTTAACCTGTCAGCATCACTACTAAAAATAATATCATCAACATAAACTTCAATTAATAAAATATTACCTTGATTTACTTTGATGTAGAGGTTGCTATCTACACTTCCTTTTCTGAACCCTGCCTACTGCATATACTTATCTAGTCTGGAGTACCATGATATAGGATCCTGTTTTAGACCATACAAGGCCTTCTTTAATTTACACACATAGTCTGTGTTCTATGACAACTGAAATCCTTCTGGTTGTTCAATGTAGACTTCTTCTTCAAGGTCCCCATTCAGAAAAGTTGATTTTACATCCATATGATATACTTTAACATTTTTGGAGCATGCATATGCTAAAAACAAACGGATTGCTTCCATTCTAGAAACTGGGGCA
This sequence comes from Picea engelmannii, assembly GCA_009831015.1. Classification (NCBI taxonomy): domain Eukaryota; kingdom Viridiplantae; phylum Streptophyta; class Pinopsida; order Pinales; family Pinaceae; genus Picea; species Picea engelmannii. The sequence continues at coordinate 105,748 of ML818810.1, forward strand.
AATGTCTCTTCAAAGTCGATTCCTTCAATATGTGCATATCCTTTACATACCAATCTATCTTTGTTCCTTGTAACCTATCCATCTTCATTCAATTTATTCTTGAAAACCCATTTTGTGCCAATCACATTCTTATTATTTGGTCTTGGAACCAATTCCAAAGTGTCATTTTTCTCTATTTGATCAAATTCTTCATCCATGGTCTTATTCCAAAATTCATCCTTGCTGGCTTCTTCAAAACAGTTTGGTTAAATTGTAGATAAGGGTGCTAGGTGTGTTTGTTCTGGTGAACAGATTTTTTTTCTAGTCTCAACTCCTGCATCTTTGTTTCCAATAATCTAATCTGAAGGATGACTCTTTTGTACTCATTTGCTAGGTGTCTTTGGAGATACTTGCTGAACTTGCTCTTCTACTTCTGTCAGATTCTCTTCATATTCATCTTCCTCTTCTACTTCTTTTTCATATTCTTCTTCGAAAAGTTGTTCCATTGATTTGTTTTCTTCTTCCTTTGATTCTGGTCTTCTTGTTTCATCAATTGTTACTTTTATGCTTTCCACAACTTTGTTCAATCTTAGATTGTAACACTTGTATGCTTTCCCTATACTTGAGTAACAAAAAAGTACTCCTTTGTCCACACGAGAGACAAACTTTCCCATTCTGCCATATTCTCTTTTGATGTATTATTTGCTTCCAAAAACTCTGAAGTGCTTCACATTTTCTGGTCTTCCTTTCCATAGCTCGTAGGGAGTTTTGTTAGTGTTGTTTCTGAGCATTAATTTATTCTGAATGTGAACTGATGTATGCACTACCCGTGTCTTAAAAACATCTATCAATTTGTAATCCATTACCATTGTTTGAGCCATTTCCTGTGTAATTATCATCCATTACGATAATGTTCCTTTGTCTTTGAACCACTCTTTGAACCAATCTATAAATCCATGCTCTCATCCACTATCATATATCTATCCAAACCTACTAAGTGTTCTTACGAATCTATCTCTGTCCATACTGTCCAAGACTCTACTTTCACAACTGTCCATAATGCTAACTTATTTATCATTATACTATCAAACTGTACTTCTGCTAACTGATTGCTCTAAATCTATCTTCTCAAACTTTGCAAGATGCTCGAAGGATGGTTCTTTGGTCTGTCACAGCTATTGCATAGACTCCCCCTATCTAATATTCATATTACTTGGGATTCTCTAAGTCGGATGGCTCAGAACAATTCCTGCTCTGATGTGTATTCATCATCATATTCATTGGTAGATTCATCATCATCTTCATGGGTAAATTCATTATCTCTCTGAGCTCTGACTTCTTTCTTTCTGTCTATGGATTCATCTTTCACTATAGTTCCTGAAAGTAAAATCTCTTGAACCTGTTCCTTATTTACTTTCCCTTCCTTTCTTTCATTTATTTTCCAAACCTTTATGTATCTGACATCTTTATTTTTCTCTGTAGAATTTTCTTCATCTCGTTTTATTCCCAATCTTGCGATATCTAGTACCTAGTCTTTGTTCACCTGTTCTTCTTGTTTTCTTATCCATACTTTCTTATATCTGATATCTTTATTCTTTGTCATGGAAGTATCGATCATGCTTCTACAATAACTGGCTATGTGTCCATAGTTATGACATTTGTAAAACTCAATGTTACGTGCGGCCACATAGGCACTTCTTTCTTGAACATTTCTTTTATAATCCCTGCAATATGCAACCTTATGTCCAAAGTTAGTACAATAAAAACAATGACCATAAAATAAATTTGCATACCTGGGAGTGAATGATCTTCTTTGTGGCGTAGTCCTTCTGAATTTTTGTCTTGACTGATCATGATCATGATTGAAGATTCTTTGTGTCTTGAACATGGATGGTTCCCTTGAAGATGTATCTTTAATAGTTTTCTTAGATTCTGGTTGACCATGATTCCTTCCTTTGATTACTTCTGCATAACTCTTTCTATTTTGTTCATTCTTCTTTTCTAGCAACCTAGAGTGCTTCTCTTCATTCTCTATAGCTGATGTGGATGTTTCTGTCTCTTCAACATTCATGTTGAGCTTGACTATTTTACTTCTCAATGTGACAACTTCTTCTTCAAGCTTCTCAACCTCTTCTTCTTTCTTCATTATCTGAGACTTCATGACTTCTTCTGTTCTTTTCGCTTCTTCAAGATGAATTTTTAATGTGATTATTTTTTCTTCAAGTCCTTTCTCTCTTGACCAAACTTTGCCTCAAACTGTTTTAGATCGTTAGTTCCTTCCTTGATATGATATGTCAATATCTTCTCTCTCATTTCTACTTCTTCCTTCTGTGATGCTATGTTGGTTTCCAAACACTTCTTTTGATATTCAAGATTTTCTTCGATCTTTCTAGCTTCTTCTAGCTAAGTTATTAAGTTCACGATGACCTATTGGGCTTCTTCGAAAATCTGAATACTTTCCTTTTGTTTCATCAATTCTTTCGTGAGTGAATTGTTTTCTTCTCTTAATTCATCTAAAGCACTAATCAATTATTCTTCATAATTGTCTTCCTTTTCATTTATTTTTCCTGTCTCATTTCCTTCATGGCATTCTATTTCAAGATGTCCATGTTTTTCACAATTAACACAAAACAACATACCTCTGGTGATTATGTACTCTTCATCTTCTGAATCTTCTTGACATGGTGAACATAATTCTTCTTGATTTGTATTATCATCTTCTTTGACATTTTCTGAATCTGTGATGGGTGAAGAATATAAGTCATGTAACTTATCCCAAAGTTATTTTTCTAATGAACATTTACCAACGTTTCCTCTTACTGGATTAGGTAATCCTTCCCAGATGAAATCCATTGCTATTTTGTTATTTTTCCTCAATTCCTTCTTTGCTGCAGTCTTTTCCGTTTTTGAACTATCATATCCTATAACAACTGATAGCCAAATATAATGTCACTGTGCCTGTAAAAACAATTTTGTTCTTATGCTCCACATATCATACTTAAAACCATTCTGACCATTAAACATTGGTACTCTATTCTCATAATATTCCATGATATCCTTCCAGTGGTTAAACTGTTTCCTTAAGGAACCAGCTCTGATACCAATTGTTGGATTATTGAGAGGGGCGTGAATCAGTAATAGAGCAATTTAATCCTTTTTAACCATATAATCCAAGTGCTATATCAATGAAGCATTATCATCCAATAAATGCAGAGTAAATAAGGAATGAACAAATGAATAATCATACACATACACAATACACCAGTGTTTTTACATGGAAACTCAAATTGGGAGAAAACCACATAATTCTTTTTCTTATATGTCTTGAAGAATTACATTCATCGGAAGCACCAACTTCCTTTGTTTTCCAGCTACAACTAGAAGGAGGCTCCAATCCCCTAGTTTCTCATGCTACAACCTGAAGGAAGCTCCAACTCCCCAATTCTCTGGCTACAAATAGAAGGAGGCTACAACACCCTATGTTCTTCGGCAACAACCACCTTTCCTTTCCCCGTCCAACTGCCCTGAAGTAGAAGTAGAATGATGGAACCACTGTCACACTATCACTATGAGATATATCCTTGTAAACCTATACCAATAAATATGAACCATGCATCAACCTGTACCTCAACCTGTAATCAACCTGTACCATAAACAAGTGCATCAACCATGCACCAACCTGTACCAAAAAACCTGTAATCAACTTGTACCATAAACAAGTGCATCCAACCATGTACCAAGTATGTACCAATCATGTGTCAACTATTCATCAACTATGACTCATCAATATGTACCAACATCATCAACTATACACCTCATGTATGTGCCAACTCATCAACTACTTGTCTCAACCATGTACTCAACATGTACCTCAACCAAAATCCCTCATCAATTTCATCATCCAAATCTGATTTGTAGCTTTGTAATAGATTTAGTGTATATGATCACATTCCTACAAACCTTCCTTAACTTTAACAACAAGAGACTAGCATTTTCATCAAACTTTTCTTTAGTCTCACATGCCTAGTTTTTGATTAGTCAACAACCCTAACTTGAAGTACTCATAACTTTGTACATGTAATGTATAAAGATATGAAACTGATAAATAATGTTATTCAATGTGTTTTATGCAATTCCTCCAAGTTTCACTACTTGTAACCTCTTAGAAAAGGATTTATAACAAAAATGACATACCTTGCTGAATTTTGGCTTATTCTAGAGAGCGACCTTGTAGAGTGTGCCCTACACAGAATATTTGTTTAATTGATATGAAACTATTAAAAAAACTACTACATATTGTAAACTAACCAACACATTTGGTCTCATGGAATTTGGATATGTTATGAATAAGTTATGACATTTTTACTTGAAACACCTGTTTTTGACTAGTTTCGGGACTAGCCACAAACCCTATTTTCCACGGAGTTTAACTCCAAAAATACAATGACCCACAAGCTGAATTTTTTACCACAGATACTTGGATATGTTTTCTCAATGGAATATTAATTTTATGGTCTGAATCATTATATAAAAAATATTATAGATAAAATTGTGAGATGACTTGTAAATAACATACCTTAGAAAGCACCATCAAAAGAATTTATTCTTCCTTGCATTTCGGCCTTCTTTTCTTCACCTTCCCTCATAAATTCAGATTAGATATCCTTGGTTACCTAAGAAACCTATAGATATTCAATATTCTCAAGTGTGATTAAAATGAGAGAGCCTTTCCTTTTATTTATACTCTCCAAGTAGCTTCCTTAAAAACATCTTCTAGGTCACTTGGCCCCACTTTCCTTATTTTAGGGTTAACCCACTTCTAATTTATCCATTAAATTTATTATTGAAATAATTTATTTTGTATTAAATTTGAATTATAATACACTCATTACTTCACTTTATTATTTACCTTTTAAAATATCTTAAACCACTTTGACTACTTTGACCTTTTGGGGCTTCTAGATGACATATGAGGGCCCTCCAACTTCGTAAGGCCATAACTCTCAAACCGTGAGGAGTTATGTGACGTTCCACTTATCACCAGAAATGGAATGACATGTACTATCCATATAGAATAGTATTAATAGAAAATATATCATAAATCATACCATTATCCATCAAACAAAATTGGGTCTATTACCCAAACCTGGGGTCTCCAACTTCTCATCGCCATGACTCTCTAACCGTGAGGAGTTATGTGACGTTCCACATACCAACGGAAATGAAATGACAATAAATATCCATATAGGATAGTTTACCTAACAAATTCATTGTCCTTCATATGAATATTCCACAATTAAGCATGAGTTCTCTTACTTCGCAAAGCGTCTTCCCTTGAGGGCTTTCACCATAAGGGGACCACTTTGGAGTTCATCCATCTTTAGTTCTTATCAACCATGAAAAGAAAATAATGAGTCATATTTACATCAAACAATATTGGTTCCATTACCCAAACCTTTGTGCTGCATGGCTTTCTTCAAGGGTTGACATCAATGACAACCAACCTTAATCAACAGATGTGTCATTTCCAGAAAGTTGAATCCCGTTAAGAAACCAATCCCTACATGCCCAGGTTAGGTCGAATGGTTAATAAAGGTCGCATCAATGTGTACAACAATTATTATCAGTTCATCATGAAGGCTGAGGGAATGAAAAATCATGACGTTCGTATTATGCATGCCCAACAAACCTTGTCACATGCATCCTGCACACGGGGATTTGCCATGGACAACCTGCAACTCGTCCTGAAACATCTTGTCGCCATAAATTCGTAGCCTCTCAATATGATTTCTTTCTCTTGGTCGATTTGTTATAAATCTTAGATGCTTAACATTCTCCATAGTCATAGAACCAACACAGATCTTTGTTCACGGTTTTCCTTACCAATCCAACATGTTCAAAAACTTCCCCCCTATGCAGTTGTGAAGTTCACTGCGCGCAAGATACTCCTCGGTCACACCATGACGACCTCTCAAAACATAGGGAAGAGCATGCGAAGCAAGAGAACTAAAATATTCGAGCCCCAAAGAGGCTGGGTTTCATTCTCACCCATGGCCACCATCCCCAAAGGCATGGAAGGAACCATCTTTTCACTTGCAGGTGAGATCAAAACAAGTCGCAAAATGTCCAAAGCAGAGAAATTCATACAGGAAGGGGAGATGGTAAGAGCCTTTTCCTCTCAACAACAACTTCCTTGAAGGAGGGCTAGGCCGAGAAAGGACAAATAAATCATAAAATCTCAAATTGCAGAATTACCATGTGTCAGATTGATAGCTGAAGAACTACTCAGATGTGCCATCTGGTTAGAGCCTATTGGGAAATCGGGTCACGAAGACAAAAGAAGAGAGAGGAGATATTGTGTCGTAGGATAAAATGAGGAGGCACCATCTCAGTAGTTGAAGCAAGCGAAGCTAGCTATTACCAAGCTTTATTAGGAAAATAGGGAATTAAGGCGATAACTAGCGACAAAGATCGCATAAGCGTCAGCTGCGCAGAGCCATAGGGGAAATGTGGCATGGTTGAAAAGGAAGGTTAGAGAGGTGCAAGACATTATTGTACAACTGCGAGAGGTGCAGAGGTTAGCAGAAGAAAGGCACACATAGAGTCCCAGAGAATGCGAAGCGATCAAAAAGGAAATCCGCGTGGCTCCTACTGGTGCACAGAAAAAGAAATCTTAGAGGGCGTCAATTCCTTCATGATAGTTTTGAGTGATACGTGTTCTCTGAAGTATCATGCCATTTTGATAATGACCGAGAGAAACAAACAACTGTTTACTGCGCACCGTTCTTCAGCAGATGGGCGCGTAATAGAAAGTAAAGTCATTATTACAAACAATGAAGTTTTGGAAAAACACCTGTTCACGAGGGTACCTGATCAAGAGAATACAGTGAAATTTTTTTCCCCACATTAGAACCTAACCAACGATCAGACCCCGTGGCGAACCTGAAGACAGTCATTAGTAAGCAGGAGTTATTATTGCCTATTTTTGGATGATACCATTTGAAGAGTCTTTGGCGCATGTTGCGCATTTTTTCTAGTTTAGGCTTATCAGTTAGAAACAAGGTAGCCCAAGAGACACCCTCATTTATATATTTCATATTTTCGATGTAAGCTGTGTTGGTTGGAAAAATTGGGTAAACCACTGTTATTGTATGTAAATTGAGTTTTTGACTAAAATTTAATGCAAAGGTCCTACGACTTGAAGAAAAGATTCTAGTCGTGATAGTTGGGTGTACTGTGTTTCTTTTCTTGCATATGTGTCCCCTATTATCTTTATTTCATATCTTATAATGTCTATTTCAGAACGAATTTTCAAACCTGCAAACTCCCTACACAATGCCCCTTGTTCGTGCCACTTAGACAAAACATTTTGCTTCTAAATCTAACTCCGAATTCATCCACAACAACGCTCCTGAGTTACTTCTTGTGATTTATCTTGCCACATTATGGATCTACACCGAATACTAGTGCTTGCCTAGACTTATCCTCTCGAGTCTGGTCACCGAGTCATTTATTCCTATCATTTCCTCAAATCGACTCCATAGCCCAAGTTTCACTTATTTGCACCAATATATCCAGAACCCATTATCCTAAAGGTAACTACACTATCCATCGCTCCCAAAGTCATATCCTACACAGAGATCGTGCCATTTTCAATAGAGCCCTCTCCAGATCCGAAAGGGCTAGTTTTGGGTCTCAAAGTTGGTTGAAAAAGTTACCCGTGTGATCTGTTTATTAGCCAAACATATTTACAGAGTACGAACATTCTGGCGTCATTTTCGGGGATGAAGTTGAAAATATTTTCCCCAGGAGAATGAAAAATGTTGTAGTTTGACCCCTGATGGTAATAGAGGGACAAACACCCATACAGGGTGAAACCTTTACCCTGGCGACTCCAATCCAAACAAACTAGTAGCCCCAAGTAGCACTACTCAGGAAACTTGGCTCCAAAGACATTTTACACCAGAGCAAATCTCAACCCAAACCCTTCTGAGCCTGTGTGAGACCTGGAGAAGATTCTGTACAAGGCTAGAGAGCAGGCACCAGACCCATTTTATTTCCTCTACAAAAGCCTGTCGTTTCCCATAGACAATGCGTATAGCATCGATGACCTTGAGTTTGACGCACTTCTAGAGCAAAATCTGTTTAGGTCTAAGTCAGAAACCAGTTTGGACAAGACTTTTTTGGACTCGAACAATTTCCAAGCCCTGGTGACAAATAATATTCCCCAAAATCCAAATCCCCCTAGGGATATGGTTTCTATATTCTCTCCCCTCATCCTGCCATCCCATTTACATGATTTGCCTCATAATTATAACCAAAGAATCAGACTCTACGATGCTGAGGGAAATGTTCCACCGAGAGACACCTGGACTAGTTTAACGACTTCGTCGACTTGGAGGAGGTGGACTACGAAAATGAAAAAATGAGGCTCTTTTCACAAATCCTTTCAAGATATGTAAGAAAGTGGTTCAAATCTCTCCCACCTAAGAGCATTTATAACTTCACCGCATTCGAAGGTCGTTCCTAAATAAATGGGGGGACAAGAAAAACCCTTTGTAGCTACTAACACAATAACATAATATGAAGAAAGCGCTAGAGGAGATGGTGCAGGAATTACCGGCTCGTCTTTTGAAGGTGTACAACTCCATACCTACGAAATTAAAGCCCCCCCCCAATTACCGCGCATTTGCAGCATGCAGATTCCTTCGACAATGAATTTTCCCTATTGCTGAGAGAAAGAATATCGGTGAGTCTAAATGCTATACTGAGCAACACCATCGAGGTTGAAGTAAACATGATGGAATCAGGAAAAATGAAACTGAGGTTCAACCGGGGCGACAAAATACCCCAGGGAGATGCACAACCATTGACATTGCGGTCCTCAGATGACAAATTTGACATGATGATGAAGACCATGGAAAAGTTGATGGAGATAATTTCCATGGGAAACAGGCCCGCTACACGAGAACAAAACGACCCATAACCCAGGAACCAAAAATCCCTAGAGGGGTCAGATTCCTCAAATCAAGAAGCAAGACCCATGTGACCAACAGACAATACCTTCTTTCCAGAACAACTATGCAGACAAGGATTTTGACCAGACTTTCGATGATCAGGTGCATTGTTGTGATGACAAAAACCCACACGTGTTCTTGAAAAAGAGCGAGCATGATTGGTATATGAGATGAAACAAAGACTTCACACTAGAAATTGACGATGGTATGATACTCGAAACAGACGATGCCCCATATTAGGAGACAAAAGAATTCAAGAAAGGTTATCAAAATGCTATCATGTAGTTCCAGAAGAAGTACAACCTCCAGAGCAAAGATGTACCTGCCGAGCTGCAACAAACGAACCCTGTAAATAAGCATACAATGGATACACCTTCCACTAGCCGACCAAGACCAGACAACGTGGTCAAGGTCACGATGGAGAAGGCCAAGTCGAAGGAGGAGGTCCCCAAGAAATTTTTGGAGACAGCTCAAGAGATGAGCATAAAAGAGGTAGAAAAAACTTGTTCCCCTTTTAATTTTGAACACAAAATGGCCAAAATCAAGATCTCTGTCCCTTTCAATGAGCTTATTAGGAAGGGTGAGTATTAGGAACAAATCATTAAAATGCTAAAAATGGGAGGGCCCCCAATACTCTAAATATTCGAGATGATAACCCTGCCATCTTTTTTGGTACGCGCTTCGAAGAGACAAGAGATGTCGAAGATGTCTCTCTGTTCTATATCAATATGAAGATTCACGACCTAACCTTGCATAACACCATGCTCGATTTTGTCACATCGCACAATCTCATGCTGAAGGTGATCATGGATGAATTGGGTCTGGAAGTCACTAGGCCATACAAGGACCTTTTCTCCTTTGATTCGAGGAAGATAAAATGTTTGGGTCTTATCAAAGACCTAGTTGTGCCATTGGCTCAAATCCCTGCTAAGAACATGGTCATGGATGTACTCATCACAGACATACCTCTAAAGTTCGACATGCTACTCTTTATATCATGGGATGCAAAGTTGAAAGGTACTTTACAGATGGATATGATGTACGCCACTATACCTATCTTTGGCCATGAAAAAAGGATGTACAAAGAAGTGTTGCTGAAATACATGGTAAGCAACAATACACAGCCCCACAATCATCCTATATACGTCATTGACACCAAAGTGGGGTCGTCTATATTCTACAATGATTTTAGCTTCAGAGAAGGAGAATCGACGACCATCACAACAACTAACGAGAAAATCGCACAGGAAAAAATAGAGAGTGCCGACCCAGAAGACCGCACAAAAAATTGGTTGTGGAACATGAGTTTTGACGACACATTCAATAGAGAAGGGACCGTGGTTGGAATATGGGTGAACCCCCATAAAGAAAGCACAAATTTGCGTTCATACAAGATCACGTTTGAATGTACTAACAACATGACCAAATATGAAGCACTAATCTTGGGACTACTAGTCTTGAAAGAACTAGGTGAGTAGAGATTCCAAGATGATCATAAATCAGGTGAAGGGTGTGTATCAAACTAAACAACCTAGGTTGTGTGCATACAAAAATTTGGCTCTGGACCTTCTAGAAGGATTTTTAGAGTATGACCTGATTGCTATCCCCAGAGAACAAAATCAGATTGCCGACGCATTGGCCACCTCGACCTCGATTTTAAAGATTCCCATTCTTCCAGATGAAATATATGAAATCGAGGTAAAGCATAGGTCAATAGTGCCTGACAACATCAAACATTGGCAGGAGTTTGACGATGATAAACAGGTGGAAAGAATCCTAGTTATGAGTGATGAGTTCGCTAACACAAACATTGATGAGGAATACTGTGATGATGAATATGAGAGCGTAGATGTGCGCAATAACAATGACCCTTTCCAAAACCAGATCGCTGAAGGGGATATAATTCAGCTGAAGAACAATATTATTCCAAAGGTGTTGGTGCCACTAGAAAAGTTGTTTGATGAAAATGATGTGGCTGAGAACCCCAAGATCACCGCAAGAGAAGAAGACATGTGGAAGAATGCAGCATCGGGACCAAGGCAGATCCGAAGATGCTAAAATTATAAAAAACACTCAGTCTCGAGGTCAAGCAGGATTATGTGAAGCTCATGAAGGACTTCCTAGATGTCTTTGCATGGAGCTACGATTGATCTAAAATATGACGAAGACTTGATAAACTTGATTAAATTAAATTTGCAAGTGAAATGTTATGTGTTTAAGGCAAACGGATCAATTTGCAACACATAATGATGGATTACTTATGTAGAAATAAACATAGACAGCATCATAAATCATTGCACATAAGACATAAACACAACAACTTGATAAAGGAGTTCACCCCACTCCGGGCTACATCTCCTGGTCCAGCCTCCAAATGGATCTTTTATATTAAATTTCTCAAAGTGCTTAAAAATAAGTCTTACAGTGATCAAATCAACAAAATGACTGCTCCAATGGTTCCGCAGCGTGCCAAAACCCCTGTCTAGGCTCTGACGGCACCTGAAACGGTCGGAAAATGAAGAAGATAGCCTCCTCTGAAGTCTCCCTCCTTCTTTGCTGTCTCTGGTTCTACAATCTGCACTTTTCCACCCATGAACCTGGAACACGCTCCAAACGCGCGTTATAACCTAGCATCGGGCGCAACCGCGCCAACGGTGCAAACCGTAGGACGGTTAGGGTGCCTCCAGCCCCCAACCGCCTCGGCACTGGGTCGTATGGCCACATGACCGCGCGTTTTGGAAAACAAGTGGTTCAACCGTTCAAACGGTCACAACTCCCGCACGTATTAACCATTGGTTAAAATATGTGTTACAAATCCCGCGTTTAACCATTGGTTACAACGCATACAACATATATATACACGGAATACAATGGTTATGTAATATAGTTTGCGCACGCGATTTGTATTAACACATAATATATGTGTTATGTTATAATACTGTGGGTCGGGGCTTGGCCCCGACCCCCCCCCTTTCAAACAATGCTTATACCCAAACTTAAATAGAAGCCCGACCACTCTATTCACAAGGAATAGTGGCGGGATTATTGGTTAGCAGAGTTGTATTAAAGTTTACATAGTGGGGGGAGGTCCCGGGTTCAAACTCGCGGACTCCCAACAATATTTTGCATACCATAATGAACCAAACAAATGGGGACACGTGGCACCCATGAAATGGGCCACGTGTCTCCTTCTTATTCGCCTTCAATCGGACACGTGTCAACTTCTAATTGGACAACAATCAACCAATAAGGATGTGCCAACGAACAACCAATCGATGAGTGCCATGTCATCATGATGGTACGGCCCTCCACGTGGCCGTACGGACTGTACGGACAGGTACAGTCAGCATCCCCTTTTTTGACCTGTTTGACTTGGCGATAAAATCGCGATATCTCCTCCATACGGACTCCATTTGCGAAAATA
>ML818810.1:123716-145118 GCA_009831015.1 Picea engelmannii
AACCCCTGTCTAGGCTCTGACGGCACCTGAAACGGTCGAAAAATGAAGAAGATAGCCTCCTCTGAAGTCTCCCTCCTTCTTTGCTGTCTCTGGTTCTACAATCTGCACTTTTCCACCCATGAACCTGGAACACGCTCCAAACGCGCGTTATAACCTAGCACCGGGTGCAACCGCGCCAACGGTGCAAACCGTAGGATGGTTAGGGCGCCTCCAGCCCCCAACCGCCTCGACACTGGGTCGTATGGCCACATGACCGCGCGTTTTGGCAAACAAGTGGTTCAACCGTTCAAACGATCACAACTCCCGCACGTATTAACCATTGGTTAAAATATGTGTTACAAATCCCGCGTTTAACCATTGGTTACAACGCATACAACATATATATACACAGAATACAATGGTTATGTAATATAGTTTGCGCGCGCGATTTGTATTAACACATAATATATGTGTTATGTTATAATACCGTGGGTCGGGGCTTGGCCCCGACCCCCCCCCTTTCAAACAATGCTTATACCCAAACTTAAATAGAAGCTCGGCCACTCTATTCACAAGGAATAGTGGCGGGATTATTGGTTAGCAGAGTTGTATTAAAGTTTACATAGTGGGGGGAGGTCCCGGGTTCAAACCCGCGGACTCCCAACAATATTTTGCATACCATAGTGAACCAAACAAATGGGGACACGTGGCACCCATGAAATGGGCCACGTGTCTCCTTCTTATTCGCCTGCAATCGGACACGTGTCAACTTCTAATTGGACAACAATCAACCAATAAGGATGTGCCAACGAACAACAAATCGATGAGCTCCACGTCATCATGATGGTACGGCCCTCCACGTGGCCGTACATACTGTACGGACAGGTACAGTCAGCATCCCCTTTTTTGACCTGTTTGACTTGGCGATAAAATCGCGATATCTCCTCCATACGGACTCCATTTGCGAAAATAAATATACCGCCGGAATCAGGAAAACGAGACGGACGCAATGGCATGGTTTTCATCTCAATATGAGAACTTTGAAAATTGAGCAAATTTTGATCCCCTGATCAACGATGATATGAAAGTGTATGACAAAAAGGTGATCTAGCATGTTATCCCTCTCAAGAAAGATCAAAAGTCATTCAAACAGAAGTTGAGACGGATAAACCCCCTGTTAATGTCGTTGATTGAGAAAGAGGTAAAGAAGCTTTTCGACACCAAGATTATTGTTTCCTTAAGATTCTCGAAATGGGTAGCTAATTTAGTACCTGTAAGAAAGAAAAACAGTGAAATAAGACTGTGTGTCGACTTCCAAAATTTGAATAAGGTGTCTCTCAAAGACCATTACCCCCTTCCCAAAATGGACTACATCTTGCAAAAGGTAGTGGCATCTCAGAAGATGTCCATGCTGGATGGTTTCTCAGGAAATAACTAAATCATGGTCCACCCAGATGACAGAGAGAAGACGACTTTCACTACCCCATGGGGAACGTTCATGTACGCTAAGATTCCGTTCAGCTTGATGAACACTGGTGCCACCTTTCAGAGGGAAATGGACATCGTGTTTGCTGAAAAAAAAGAAAAATTCATCGTGATTTATTTGGATGACATTATAGTGTATTCTGCCTTGGATAAACAACATCTCGAGCACCTGAAGAGGGGCATATCACTGAATCCAAAGAAGTCACATTTCGCGATGGAGGAAAGAAAGATTTTGGGGAACATCATTTCCAAAGAAGGCATTAAAATAGATCCCAGTAGGGTTGAATGGATCTTGAAAATCAACACCTTGTGCAGTAAAAAGGAGGTACAATCTTTCCTGGGCAAGGTGAACGTTTTGACGAGATTCATCCCAAACCTGATGGAAATCATAAATAATATAACTTGCATGCTCAGAAAGGGAAACAAGACTAAGTGGAACTCGAAGGCCAAGAAGTATTTCAAAGATATCAAAGTGGGGCTGACTAAATCTCCTGTGCTATCCAGCCCAGACTTTACAAAAGACTTCCTCCCTTTTTCATTTTCCTTAGAACACACTATTGCCGACGTACTGTTGCAGAAGGATGAGCACGATTTTGAGAAACCCATATCCTACTTCATTCGGACACTACGTGATGCTCCCCTAAAGTATGATATTATGGAAAAGCAGGCGTATGCCTTAGTAAAGGCCTTGAAATAATTCAGGACATACATACTGCACTCCCATGTTATCGTTTGTGTGCCCAACAGTTTAGTAAAGGATATCCTGATTCAACCTGACCCGGAAGGAAGGAGAGGAAAGTGGATAACAACCATTTTGGATACGATATTGAGATCAAGCCCAAAAATATGGTCAAAGGTCAGGGCCTCATGAAGTTGATGGCGTAGTCAGACTACGACACTGTAGGAATGAACTTCATTGCCAATCTGTCGGAATGCCCCCAAGAAGAAAAAACTATGTAAGTACCTCAGTGTTTCATTGATTCACAATGGTATGAAAACATCATATATGTATTGGAGAATATGCAGGCCCCTCTAGGCATCAGTAAAACTAATTCTAGGTTCCTCAAGCTTAAGGTAGTTAAGTTATGCGTTTTGGACAATTCACTATACTAGAAAGATCCCGGAGGAATACTGTGAAGCTGTTTGCTGGAGGACAACATGAAACAGGCCATACAGGAATTTCATAGAGGCGACTGCGGAGGGCACCACTATTGGAAGAACACCGTGCACAATATCCTGAGGGAAGGTTATTACTGGCCGAGGATTTTCTTTCACCTATATAAAGAGGTCTCCAGCTGCCACAAATTCCATATTTTTGATGGGAGGAGAAAACTACAGTCCCTACCGTTAAAGACAATCTCTTAGTCGAAGAACCTTTCATGCAGTGGGGTTTAGATTTCATAGGAGAGATAAATCCACCATCCTCTGCACATCATAAATGGATTCTCATGGCCATCGATTATTTTACAAAATGGATTGAGGCGGTCCCCGCAAAGAAAGCCATCAACGCGGTCATCATACAATTCCTAGAGACAAAAATCTTGTCAAGGTTCAGGTGACCTGTTAAAATCATAATAGATAATGCGGACATGTTCAAGTCCTAAAAGATGGAGAGGTTCTACCAAGATTATAACATAACACTGGGGCATTCCATGACATATTATATGCAAGGAAATGGGCTGGTGGAATCGTCAAATAAGAGCCTGACCAGGATCATCAAAAGGATTTTGCAAGACAATAAGAGATACTGGCATAAGAAGCTTATCTACACACTGTGGGCAGATCGGATTACCACCAAAAAATCCATATCAACGTCACCTTTCCAGATCATTTACGGTGTAGATGCAATCTTCCCTACTGTGCTAGGACCACCCATTAGGAATTTCTTGCAAGAGTAGGAGCCTGATCCAAATGATGTGCAGAGGAGGATAAATCAGCTGATTCACACACATCAGGTGAGGGAGTAGGTGTATAATCCAGCTCAGCTCCATCAAGAGAAGATAAAGAAATATTTTGACAAACATTCCAAGCAAGAATATTTCCAGGTAGACGATTTGGTGCTGAGGTGGGATGTGAGAAATGAAGGTAAAGGAAAGCACGAAAAATTTGATCACCTGTGGACAGGGCTGTACAAGATTGGAGCGTACTGCAAAGACAATGTTTATTTCCTATAAGGACTAGATGGAGAGTTTCTTGGTTGGGGGCTTGTAAATGGTAGGTTCCTCAAACATTACCTGATGAAGTAACTTCCGTTTAAGTCATTTTTCATTGCAAATAGTCATTTTATTTTTGCGTCGAGTCAGTAGGTCAGTAGAAAATTGAAGCGTGAAGTGAAGGCCCTAAGTTTATGCTGAAGTCTTAGAAGCTGTATCGATGAGTCTAGTTTGTTTTCTTCCCATCATTTATTTTTCTTAGCGTCTAGGAGTTGAATAAATCCCAATGGCTAGACACCTGGTATATTGTTCTTTGCTACCTCACAGGGAGGATAACATCCCCATTGGAGCTAGCTGTTAGAGCCACCATTTTCCCTTTCATTTAGACTCGGTTTTGAGTCACGTTATGACCCATGCATCCAAACATGTAAACTCAGGTATGTAGCAATGTAAGATTGAAGTCAACAAATGGCTAGTTGGTCCTGGGAAATGGGAAAGGGTGCTAGAGTTAGAAAGTGTATACGTGGTACAGATGTGTCATTTATAGAAAGTCGAATCCCATTACGAAACTAGTCCCTACGTGCCCAGGTCGGGTCGAATGGTTAATAAAGGTCACATCGATGAGTACAACAATTATTATCAGTTCATCATGAAGGGTGAGGGAATAAAAAATTCGTAGTGTTCGTATTATGCATGCCCAACAAACCTTGTCGCCTGCATCCTGCATGCAGGGATTTTCCATGGAAAGCCTACAACTTGAATTAAAACATCTCGTCACCATAAATTTGCATCCTCTCAACATGATTTCTTTCTCCTGGTCGATTCATTATAAATCTCACATGCTAGGAATTATACATAGTCATAGAACCAACAAGGATATTTGTTCATGGTTTTCCTTACCAGTCCAACTTGTTCAAAAACTTCCCTCTTGTGCAGTTGTGAAATTCACTGTGTGCAAGATACTCCTCAGTCACACCATGGTGACCTCTCAGAGCATAGGGAAGGGCACATGAAGTAGGAGAACTAAAATATCTGAGCCCTAAAGAGAATGAGTTTCATTCTCACCTGCGGCCACCATCCCCAAAGGCATGGAAGGAACCATCTTTTCACCTGCAGGTGAGATCAGAACAAGTTGCAGAACGACCGAAGAAGAGAAATTCATATAAGAAGGGGAGATGGTAAGAGCCTTTTCCTCTAAACAACAACTACCTCAGAGGAGGGGCAGGTCGAGAAAGGACAAAGAAATCATAAAAGCTCAAATTGTGGAAGAATTGAGCGTCAGATTGATAGCTGAAGAAATAATCAGACATGCCATCTGGTTAGAGCCTATCGAGAACTCAGGTCACAAAGATAGGAGTAGAGCTAGGAGAGCTGGTGTTGCAGGAGAAAATGAGGAGGTGCTATCTCAGCAGTTAAAGCAAGTGAAGCTAGGTATTGCCGAGCTTTATCAGTAAAAAAGGGAATTAAGGAAACAACTAGCGATAAAGACTGCAGAAGCGTCCACTGCGTAGAGCCACGAGTGTTATAACCCTAAATTGCACCACACATGCTTACCTAGCATCATGCCAACTCATATCCCTTCTTTTCCAAAGCACTGCTGAACAACTCTCTAAAAATCCTCTTTTATGAAGTCCCACGCACCCTAACCCATTATTGCACGTGTGTACATGCTGGCTGACTCAAAACAACCCACATGTACCTACAAAAGCACTAAAAAAGGAAAGTTTCCCATGAAACAAAAAGCTATGGGTGAGTTAACTGAAACTCCCGGCCATGCATGGCCAAGGGTTCATCCAAATACCTAGCTCCTTCTAGCCTATAAAAGAAGGGGTAGGGGTACCATTTGGAAGGAGGAAGAATATAGCAAAGAAACTCTGCCCATTTACGTATTCCATTGTCCCAACCCTTTAGCCTTTCCTAATGCCAAAGGAGATTTCAAGCAAAGCAGTTGAAGGACAGAAGAGAGGAGCCCAGGGTCAGGTTTAAGGAGCGGTGGCCGGTCTCAGAATTTGTAAGTTGACTCATTCTAAGTAATAAAGAAAATGGTTTTCCCATCCCAATCCATGAAATTTTTATGGTTTGATTAGTTTATGTTTGATTTCTAACCCGTTAGTATAGAAGTAGCATGCATGCATAGTTGTTTCTTGGCTTGGATGCAGGTCAGCTTAGGAAGGAGTATTGCAAATGAGTAATCAAGCACAACAGAGGATCAACATCAAACGCTGGATACAAAGTAGGTGGATCTTTCCATGCATTTGCTAAGAAAAGGGGATTTAAATCAAGGGATGTAGGTAGAAAGTAGTTTTTGTTTGGTCATTATCTACATGCAAAGTCTGAACTCTATTTTCTAGTCCATAGGGAGATTTTTCCCAACAACAGAATTGGCGACTCCACTCGGGATTACTCTCTAGGGTTCCTGGAATGTTATATAGTTTTTGGGTAGTTTAAAAACTAGTTTTTCTTTCCTGTCTTTTCTTTTCGTTTCTGTAATGTCTAAACTAACAGGGAGCCTGGTTTTCCATACCATCTTTCCCTAACTTTTTCTTGACTGTGTTTTTTAGGACCCACAGAGGTACACATGACTTGAACAAGGGCAGCATGTGTGTACTCGCGCCCTAGATTTTTACAGCCCGCGTGTGAATGCTAGCTGTAGAGGTAGCAGTAGCATGTAGAGTTCAGAGAACCTTAGAGGTAGTCATCCTCTTCCCTGTCAGAATCACACATTCTCAGGGGGTTTTATGAAATTCTATCTAAAGTCTTGTTTGCTAGCAGGTCTAACTTAGATTGATTTTGCCTTATTGATTTTCCTTGCATTATTTGTTTTTCTGTTAGAAGGAGCATCCAAGCATTCAAGGGATCCTGGTTATCAATATCAGTGGTCTCTTCCTGGTTTGGGCTGTTTGTTTTCATTTTTTTTAGAAGTTTAGACATACACACAGCCTGTACAAGGTCAGCCCACATGTACAGGCACTCTTTCTCTGTTCAACACGCGTTCACACACTTGCTGTTTGAGTAACAGTAGCATGCATGTACAGGGTATTTTTTGTTAAGGGTGAGGAAGTCATCTTCTCTTTTGATAAGAAGTATTCTTCTCAGGGGTTTGAATCTCTGTTTGAACAGTCAATAGCTTAGGATTAATCATACCCTTAGCTTGCTTTTTTCTCATTCAAAACGTTGTCAGAAAAATAATTTTTTTTTAAGGTTTTTAGACAAGCATGAGAGTCATTGTTTCTGAAATTTCTTGTGTGTGATTTTTGACCTGATTTTCTGCGATTTGTGATATAGGCCAGAATTGTTTTTCTTGATTTTTTGCTTGTCGTTATTTTCCCTTTCTTGCTTTACTTGCATTAAAATAAAAATAAAAATTCTCTTTTCATTTTCTTATTTGGTTGAAGAGTGTGTTTCTACATATTTAGCTAGGGAAAAGTCTTTATTTCATAAGTTTTTGCAGTTTTCTTAGAGCATAAGTAGCTTGTAGTCAAGTGAAATTTCCTTTGAGGTTGCTGTACAAAATCTTAGAAAAAAAAAAAAAAAAATTCTTTTTGAAAAGTTTGCATTTAGTAAAAGTTTTGTTTCTAGCTTTTTCATTCAGTTTTTTGCTTTCGTCTTTTCACATCATTAGTTTCACCCCCATACACCTTGACATAAGACAAAGCCACCAAAATCAATGCTAAATTTAAAATCTACTAGACATTTATGTTTATAGGGTTCACAAACTAGTTCAGGACTAGGGCCTTGGATTAGGTTGGAGAGGAAAATATTCAAGGCCATTTTAAATCAAACATTGGAGTCTGAGATAGGGAGTGTCTAAGTCCAGTGTCGTGGAAGTTATCCGGGACCCCCCTCTAACATAGGGGATAAACACAAAGTCGCATGCGGAATGGTAGTGGAGATAACCCCTCCAAAGTCGGACCAATCGTAGTGGAGAACAATTATAGAGGGCTTGTTTTGGGATTCCATCGTTTGTATTTTCCACGGGGCTTCGTGGGTCTCAAATTAGTTCGAGGTCCTCAATTGTCTTCTAGAACATTTTCTCTCAATACCCTTGATAGGTTTCAGGCTTGATACCCTGCTCATTGTGGTCTACCCGACTTTCGACTATAACCGCCTGGTGACTGTTCGTGCGCTGGAAACCTAGTTGCCAGTCTTTTTAGGGACATACATAGGTGACTGTGGGGGTATACCGCGGTACCTAGGACAGACATTGGGCCACGCTTTGCAGAGTATACCCAGAGGGTGCTTCCGTATTCGAGTTGCACTTGCACTGGTAAGTTGCTCTAGTGTTGGTTGTTGTAACTGTTCTTCCAATTAATTTAGTGTTTGCTTGTCTTATCTTCTAGGGACTTTTCTTAGCATGTGTTACTTTTGAGCGTTTAGACTACCTTAGAGTGTCTTGGATCTTCTCAGACAGTGGAGGATCCCGAGATCCGTCGGTCATGAAGGCTTCTTGTCCTGCCACTGGTTACACTGGAGCCACCCCCGCCGTCATTAAGGAGAAATCTAGACCAACAAGTGTCTTTTGAAGCGACCGGGTCACAAGAAATCATGCCCACCCAACAAACAGTGTCACAAACAACAATGGAAACCAATGTTGTTACTCCTTCTATGAGTTCTTCCATTCCCACCTCGGTTGTTCCCATAGGAGAGCTATTATCTCCAAACCCATCGTCATCGGTCCGAGCCACCATGGTCTCGACCGCCACTACTTCACACAGTGGACCGAACCTGTCTTTGGCGGTGGACACAATCCCCTTAACACCTAGTGTGACAGGCCCTCCGTTCTCATACTAGATGCCTAGTTCGGGTACAAGTCATGCACTTTCCCACTCCACTTTATAGACTTTGAGTCTGGGGGCAGGGAGCTCTAGCGCTCCTCTGCAAGGTCACTTGGGGGGCACTCCTATCCCTTTTAACGCTTTTCCTTATGGAGGAGGTCATATCTCTCCTTCGTCCCCTTCACTCAGTGGCTCACATTAGCAATCCACCGGGCAACCTACACCCAATAGTTTATTTGGAGCGGGGAGTCAAGGACTACCTTCACATAGTATGTCGATAGGTTCGACACCGTTTTCTTGGAACAAAAACGTTTGGTAACAACACCTCCTCATCAGCCGCTTTCCCGAGTGGGGGTAACCCCATTTTTGGACAATCAACTCCTGTGCAGGGTACTATTCCTACACAGGGGGAAAAACCTAGTAGGACCTTGGAATTCAGGACAAGGATCCGTTCCCTCATCCAGAATGTCGATCTGGGGTAATTCTTTCTACAATCAATGGAACCCTGGACAAACTACCATGCCTATCCCCACAGGACCGACATGGGGTAATCCTTCCCAAAGTCCTTCGAATATAATGTATGCCCAACAACCTATGTCCTATTTGGGAAATCAACCGATGATGTCTTCAAATATGCAAAATCCTTACATTGGCCAGGGCCACGGTTTCTACCAGAATTCAGGCTAGCAGCCAAACTTTTCCTGGCAACCTAGTGCCAGTCAAACTCCAGGACCCTTTTTCCCAGGTTATCAACAATAACCTAAACTACCTTTCCTTGTGACTTTACACTTGCTAGATTTGACACGATTGTTGAATGACCCTATCTGTCACGATCCGCGTTGGCCTCCTATGTCAATGAAGTTGCCTTCGGACATTCCAAAGTTCGAAGCCAAGCCTAAGGAAGATCTAGGCGATCATGTGACTACCTTTCATCTTTGGTGCTCATCTAACTCATTGAAAGATGACTCCGTTCAGTTGCGATTGTTTCAACGTACTCTCATTGGGAGTGCCGCGAAATGGTACATCGAGCTCGATCGCTCAAGATACTCTTCTTTTGGTGAACTGGTGATGGCTTTCCTTAACCATTTCTAGTTACCTATGAAATACGACACTGGCACATAGCTTCTTGCCAATTTAAAACAGACAACAACAGACCATATCTCTGATCACATCCGAGAATGGAGACACTGGAAGAGTCTAATCAAAGTACCCGTCCCACCAACATTCCTGCTTGAGTGGTTCCTTAAGTCTTTGGTCCTGTAGTTATCCAAAGATGTCACGACTTCCAACGTTTTCTCTAAAGAAGACGCCATCATGAGGGCTCAATAGTTTGAGCTCATCTATTCTCAGTCTGGTTTATTATACAACATCTTTCCAAATGAAACATCTTTATAATACAACATCCCTCATCCACAAACATATATATGGTTAGGGGTGATGCTTTCATATCAACTAGAGCACATGATTAAAGTAAACCAAGCACTTCTGAGAAGGGTAGAGAAGATGATCTCCCATATCTTCCTCTGCAGATTGAGAAGACGTTGGGAGAAACAATGACACGTATTCGAAAGGGTGAATTTAAGAAAGATTATCATAACCCAAATGCAAGGGCCGCCCAGAACTACTCTGTGGTGGAAGATTTATCACAAACCCCTTGTGTGATGGCTACTTTGGAGGTCCTCCAAAGCTACCCGGCTCAGAAGAAAGATTTTTTAACCGCTCTGGGATCTACTGAGACTTGTAATCCAGGTACCATCATGTTAGATACAACTGACTTAAAACCTTCTTTTCCTTACCACGTAGTGTTTCAGATAGTAGTGGATTATCCCATGAAATATTTTACATGGAATATCTTTCGCACGGTGGTTGACGAGGGCCCCTCGACATGCGTTATGTCATTGGCATGTTGGAAGGCCATTGGTCAACCCGTCTTGTCTCCTTCACCTACTCTCCTCACTGCTTTTGACGGTCGTTCTTTCTGACCACATGGCATTGTTCCTTCTTTCCCCATCCAGTTAGGAGGGAAGACTGTGTGTGTCGAAGTAGAGGTAGTCGATGTTCCCCTCGACTATAATCTCTTGTTAGGAAGGAGTTGGACTTATGCTATGCAAGCTGTGGTTGTTACAGTTTTCTGGGTCTTATTATTTTCACACGAGGGCAGGATAGTGACCATCGATCAATTGTCTTTCTCCATACCTGACACAACTTTGGGGGCATCCATGGTCCCGATGATTGATAATCCTCAACCAGGTGCCGTAAATGTAGGAGTTGGTTTGTGCCCATCCTTGATGGGTACCTTCGATTACCCACCTCCTCAAGGCGATATCAAATTTATATCCAATGACCATAAGGTTGAGATTTTTCAAGTTTCGTCATTCCGCACGACTTACTTCGAGGATCCATGGATTCTTCCTTCCCCATCAGACACGATGGATGAGATAGGGAACTCAGGCATGTCCATGCCCTTGTCTGTCGTTGAAGTAGCGTACTCTTTAGTCTAGCAAGCTTCAGCTAACTCTGATCCGACTCCTGCACAAGAGTTAGATCCACTTCTAGAGCCTATTTGGGCTAAGGGTTCTCTTTCTAACATTGATTCGTTAGACTTAGTCTTTCCTTCTGATGAAGCAATAATCAAAGCTATGACCAGTCCGGACAGACCTTAGGAAGATCTTCATCACCGATCATACTTTCTCCCAGAGTTAAGCCAAATCGAAGCTAGAGAATTCACCATGACTGTGATGGGAGATCAGTCGTGTCCTATTCACCTCTTAGCTACAAATGAAATTTATGTTGAGGGCAACATGGCCACTATCGTTGAAAATATACCAATCAGCATCTCCCGAAACCCTGATGTCGTGGAAAATGTCTTCGTCGGAGCGGATTTCTCCCCCGAAGAGATTCAAATCTACACAGATCTTTTCAAAGAATTTTGCGACATTTTCGCCTGGTCTTATGAGGAAATGCCAGGTATCGATCCAAAAATAGTTGAACATCAAATCACAACGTATCCTGATGCCAATCCTGTTCGACAGAAGCTTCGTCCAGTTAATCATAAGAAGGTAGCAGCCATCAAGATAGAGGTTGAGAAGTTGCTAAAGGCAGGTTTTATCTATCCTATCCATTTGACCCAATGGGTGTCAAACCTTGTGTCGGTCAATAAAAAACAAGGCACGATTTGTGTATGCACTGATTTTTGTGATTTGAACAAGGCATGTCCCAAAGATAATTTTCCAACACCATTCATTAACCAGATCATTGATGAATGTGCTGGTTGCAAAGCCTTTTCTTTCATGGATGCTTTTTCGGGATATAATCAAATCCAAATGAAACCCGAAGACCAACACAAAACGACATTCATTTGTCTGTGGGGTACGTTCACATATCGTAAAATGCCTTTTCGTCTTAAAAATGTTGGAGCCACTTTCCAGCGGGCCATATCTTTTGTGTTTCATGATCTCAAGCATATAGTCGAGGCCTATTTAGATGATTTAGCATCACAATCTCACAAGAGAACGAATCATCCCACACACCTTAGAATTATCTTCGAGCATTGTCACTACTTTAGGATTCGCTTGAATCCAAACAAGTGCAGCTTCTGTGTAACGTCAGGATGCTTGTTAGGTTTCATCGTATCAACAACAGGGATCATGGTCGATCCTCTCAAGGTGGAGGCAATAATCTAGTTGCCCCCCCCATGCACAATCTTACAACTTCAGAGTCTACAAGGCAAGGCGAACTTTTTATGACGCTTCATCGCCAACTATGCCAAAATCACCAAGGGCTTTATGCACTTAGTGAAGAAAGACATTCCTTTTTACTGGGACGATGCCACTTAATGCTCTTTCTACACATTAAAACACGCCCTCAATACGACCCCTCTGGTATGGCCACCTAACTATAACCAAGATATATTATTATATCTAGCTGCCGCAGAGTCAACGAATGGCATGGTTTTAGTTCAGGAAGATGATGTGTTCTCCGAATATGTGACCTATTACCTAAGGCGAGGCCTTGTAGGACCGGAACTCACTTAGTCTCATATCAAAAAACTTGAGTTCGCAGTAGTTCATGTTGTTCAACGGTTCTGTCATTATGTTTTGTTTCACAAGACCACTGTCATTGCTATCGTGAATCCATTCCAGTACATGTTGACACGACGGGTTGTAGGCGGAAAAATCAGTAGATGGATAGTCATCCTTCAGGAATTTGACTTAGACTTCGTTTTAGCAAAGTCTAAAAAGTCATTGGTCTTCGCAGAACTTATTTCGAAACTGCCGATTGAGTCAGGTGACATTGTGCCTGAAGAATCGCCTATCCGGGGAGATATGTTTTTGATTTCATCTTCATATCCCTGGTATGGAGATATACTTATCTATCTCCAGACTTTGAAGTGCCCCACTTTTGCTTCTCGTGACGAGTGCCGGCGTATACACCATCAGGCTAAGAATTATCTCATACTCAATGATACATTATATCAGAGAGGTGTAGACTGCATCTTGCGTCGATGTCTCACACATGAGGAGGCAGTCATCATGCTCAATGATTGCCATACTAGAGCCTGTGGCGGTTATTTTTCTGGGTTGGTAACAACCCAAAAAATCCTATGAGCAGGTTACTTTTGGCCGACACTTATCAAATATTGCATCAAATCGGTCAAGAAGTGCCATCCATGCCAAATCTTTTCTCGGAAGATGAAGGCACATCTTGCTCCTATGTTTCCTGTCATCACAGTTGGTCCCTTCACCAAGTGGGGGATTGATTACACTACTTGCAACCCCCTGTCAGCAAGGGGGCACCGCTATATCATCGTAGTTGTCGAATACTTCACTAAGTGGGTCAAAGGTATGCCAACATTTAAAGATGATGGAGAGACTGCAGCTCTCTTTTTATTCAACCAGATCATGGCAAGGTTCGGTGTCCTGAGAGAGATTGTTACTGACCATGGCAGTCACTTTCAGAACCAAATGATGATAGACTTAACATCAAATCTTGGGTTATGGAAGGAGCATTCATCACCCTACTATCCCCAAACCAATGGGTAGGTGGAAGCTATAAACAAAACCCTTAATACTATTTTACAGTGAACTGTTAACTCATCCAAGTCAAATTGGCATTTGATGTTATACTTGACATTATTGGCTTACCAAACATCTGTTAAGACTGCAACCAGTTTCTCACCTTTTCAGCTTGTTTACGGGCTGGAGGCAGTCTTTCCCATTGAATGTCAAATACCACCTCTAAAATTGGTAGTGCAATTATTTCCAGACACTTCTCCACTTAAGGAACAATTAGTACACCTTGAGAAACTCAATGAACAGTGTCGTGATGCAGCCCTGGCCAGCGAGGCTCACAAACATAAGGTCAAGTGTCAATATGATAGGTCTGTTCATCCTCAGATTTTCTCTGAGGGCGACCTTATCCTGGTTTATGACCAAGATAAGGACCCCCTAGGGGCAAGAAAATTCAAACCCATGTGGTACGGACCCTTCATCATAAAAGAGGTAAGGGTGCTTATCGTCTAGTTGATTTTGAAGGGAATGCCTTGGCGGAGCCTAGAAATGGGCTCTACCTCAAGAAGTATTACTCATCGACAGGTCACTGTGGGTAACTTTTGTAACATATGTATAGTCTTTGTACTATTATTTTTTAGTTTCTTTTAAGTGTTATGGACGTGTCATTGATGTTATCTTTCGTCAATATGGAAGATGTCAAGTGATTCCTAGGTGTTTGTTGGGTATGCAGACGGTGCTAGTCGGCACACTCGGAGGATTTCTTCTGCAGCTTGGGTAATATTTACACCTCAAGGCCAATTGTTATCTTTCAGAGGTATATTCTTAGGTGACACCACAAATAATGTCGCTGAGTATAGTGCAGTTATTGAGTTTCTTCGTGACGCTTTGTCATTGGGTATCTCTCATCTCCGGGTCTATCTCGACGCTCAACTAGTTGTGTCGTAGCTAAACAGAGTATACTGGGTTCATGATCCAACCTTACACCGACGATTCCTTAGGGTACGTCTCTTAAAACAAAACTTTGATTATATTACATATTTTCATGTTCCAAGGAGATTAAACCAAATTACAGATACTCTAGCTAATCAAATTTTAGATTGGCATCTTTCACACATATGAAAGAAAATTGACATAAACATGTAAATACATTTTTGTACACATGATCCATAAGACACAAAAGATAAAAAAAAAACATATCTAACATCATAAAATAACCAGAGTACATAGATGGACGCAAGCGCCTAAAAAATGGGACTAATAATGAGTCATAGGGCTTATGCTTTCAAACAATATATACAAGTCAGTGCTCGTGGCATGTAAAAAGTCTAAATAGGTTCAGGGCCTATGGGCCCTGTTATAATATTCCATAGCCTAGGCTAAATGCCTAAACAATTGGACCCACGTCCAAGGTGCCCCCACTACATGAGACTGCATAGATGGTGGCAGGTCCTCTATCTCTACCATCAGAACTATGCAAGTGAGTGAAGTGAAGTTCCGCTCAACTCGTCTAAGGACCCTCTCGGCCTCCCCGGCTGGGAGGTTCCATGCTACTGCTGCTCCCCCGGTGGCAGAAGTTGTGGCTTCTGGCCATGGATGACGCCTGTTCCGTGCATAATTGGCAGGTCGCATGGGTCCCACATCTACATGAAACAAACGTATACCCGTCAAATACTCTGGCATACAAAAAAATGATATATATATTTTAAAAAAAAACGACATAAAAATTACATATGAAAACAAAAAAACTACAAAGGTGGAGACTTACCCATCTCCCCTTGCTCCTCACTAGGAGGCACAGGTATCTCTGGATCTCTCAAAAAATCTATCCCTGCATATGGGTAATCCTCGATCACAGGGATCTGCCATGACAACCATGCAAAAAAGTCACCGTCGAAGGACTCATTGGTTCTTCCACCACCGTGTCGTAGCACTAATACTGCTCATCTACATACCGCAAGAAAAGAGGCCAAATGTCCTCGTACCGCTTCCCGAGGACTAAATCTTGGAACTCTCTCAAAGAAAAATGCACACAAAATCGTCCCGAACCCGAAGTTCCTCTGTGTCTGCTGTCAAAAATTTGTCAATTGCCTCTTCATACAATAGTGTAGTGTGGTACTCCAGTCAAAAATATGTGCATTCAAGCACTGGATAACACAGTTCATCTGTGCATGAGAAGCTTGATGCAAGGCTTTTGAACCGATAATTCACCCAATTAGTAATAATATTGCTTGCAACAATAGGTTAGTGATCTTACTGATGAGCACCTAGGAGCCTGGACGGTTAGTCCCAGCCTCACAATGCTCGACTATCAGTTCTTATATATTCAACGGTCATGTAGGAAATGTCCTGAAATTGACTGGTTCCCCTCTCCTTGAGAGGCCAGTCATAAAATAGATATCCTCGGCGGTGGGCACCAATGATTGCCCCTCTAGCATGAAGGCCTCTGCATCAGGGTGCCAATAGTCAATCAAGGCATTCAGTAGCCTTGGTTGCACTCACATATATGGACATAAGAAGAACTTCATTAAACCACACTGCATCAACACGGCCACGACATTCGGATCTCCCGCGACCAACTCACTGATTTCTTCATGCTCTCTCTCCCTCCACTAGACATACATCCTGACAACACAACAAAGTTCAGAAGGGTCATTGCTTGATATTTACTTCTTTTTTCTATAAAAGGGAGGTCCACGCAAGCTATAGAGGTGACAGTCACATGTACATGAGGGAAGAATTCACTCTGCCTGAGTGTACATGCGGCTTGTCTAGAGACAGCCCGCGTGTACCTAGGGCCGACCTTTTAAAGGTTGACGCCCACCCAAAAAATGAAAGCAAATGCAAAATTGAAGAATTGAATAGCTAGATAGGGGAGTTTGTACTTACTTGGTCCAAGCGGAAGTTCATTTGGTCCACTATAGCTCCTAGAATCACCGTTTTTAGCAAAGGGGGTATTTTGGCTCCAGAGTCAATTTCCAAATCAGCAATGGTGATAATGAGCTGCCAACTTCTATTTATAGACTTTTTGGCCTCTTTTTGTCACTTTTTTGGCCTCCCTTATTAGTATCTTTATACCAAAAACCATTTAGAGTGATTTAGGAGCTATTTGGGAGGGATTTGATCGGGTATTGGGACACTTTTTTTGAGTTTTGAGAAAATTTTGATGGTCCATGAAATTTTTTTTCAAGCATCAACTTGAGCATATAGGTTAGGTTACTACCCCAACTTTTTCGTCTCATTGTCTTTTTCTTTAGAAATAGGATCGATCCCATCAGGTTGTGACACAAAACCATCAAATCTGCTTTAGAAGTGTCACAACTTGGCGGTAGAGCTTACTAGAACATGGATGCCCTAGGTAGGTCTTGGTTGCATTATGGTGTCCATGCCGTCTCTAAAACACTGTAGGCTCAGGAGTTCTTATAGTCTTTCCTGAATATGAGTTTGAGCCTCATTTTCATAAATTATTCTTCGCTCTTGATCTCACCCTCAGGACTCCCAAAAAATAATGGGTCTCCTTTTAAGCCCTTTTCAGACCCTCTACACATGAAAACATTGCTGAGCGATCTTGTGGCCTTTCACACTTGTTAAAATGAAATTTGAAGTCATGTATGTCCGGCGGTAGTTTACCCCTTTTTAGGTTCAAACGGTCAACTGTACGAACAAAGGTATACTCTATGGAATTTCAATTCTTTAGAAGAGTACTCTCAGGCATAATTTTATCCCTTTTTCAGGCCCGAGGGACTAAACTTACGAAGAAGGAACCCCCACGGAGTCCATAGTTAAGCTCTTTTTAGATTCCCTAAAATTGAAAAGATTGTCGAGTGACCTTATTCTTTCACACTCGTTAAATTGGTCCAGAAGAACATTCTTGACGGAGTTCATAGTTAACCTTCTTTCAGAATCCTTAAAAATGAAAAAATAGCCAAGTGATCTTGTCCTTGTCACACTCATTAAAATGGTTTTGAATCGACATCTAATCGATGCTAGTTTACCCTTTTTCAAACCGACTAGAGTATCTTCAAAAAAGGTACCCCAATGGAGTTTCCTTTTATGTTTTTTTAGACTCTTTGAATATGAAAAACCATCGAGCTTACCTTCTCTGGGCTCGTTAAACTTACATCGAAGGACGTTACCATTGTGTGTTTTATCAACCGCATTTGCATACCTTATATGCCAGCCTTGTCACAGTTTGCTTCTGCATCTTAACACCTTTGGCCTTCGGAGGATTTTTCCCAAGTATCATTTTACTAGAACATCAGTCTTGTCCTTGTGCCTTGAGCTTGTATGTTTGCAATACTCGTTCCTCCATTGTAACATAATATTTCTTTATTTATTTTTCCACAATTACTGAAAAGAACAAAAAAATCAAATATACCCCAAAAAGAGGAAGGGAAAAGTATTTTCTTTATTGGCAGCGTCATGAGTTGCCCTTGGATAAAGCACATCTGTCTATTTGTTCATCAGACTATGGGATGTAGTACGACCTTAGGAAGCTTTTCTCGCTATATAGAGTTGTGTCCTCCACCGTTTGGTTATTCTTCCAAACATATGGAGAGTTTGCATTGCCTCCTGCTTCGTAGACTTATGATTAACATATATGTTGCCTGAGTCTCATCACTTGTCGTGCTATTGTCCAAGGGAAGTTTTGTCACTAAGCCTAAGTCGATCCCTCTGCAATATGTCTCTTGTCTACATACCCGGCCATCCTGAATGTCCAATCAAGTCCTTGTTCGAAATCACTGAAGCCTTCAGTCCGATCATCAAGATTATCAAGTCCATGACCGATGAGCCGTCGAAGACCTCTGGGTAGTGCAGTCGTACACTCATATTACACTCCTACCTGAGTTTTGGAAGATTTTGAAGTTGTTTCTTGAAATCTAAAGATCTCATCTCCCGCCATCAGGCCGAATCAACTTCTAGAAGATGGATACTCTATAAGTATATCTTTCTGATTTCTAGATGTAGCTCCACTTTGTATTGTTCATGGATACTCTTTATAGTTATTTGACATGGATCTACAGTGTATTTGATTGGTATCCATGGTTCTATTTTATCCCAAGCATGGGTATGCCCTCCTCGGTGAGACATTTGTTATTTTCCAGATGGCACCTCCTGGTTCCTGGTCCTTGGGCTCAATCGTTTGGCACATTAGTAAAGATTGGTAATCTATTTCGGTCATCATATGCTCTTCTGACCTCACACATTAGGGGGCATCTATTATAACCCTAAATTTCACCACACATGCTTACCTGGCATCAGGCCAAATTATATCCCTTCTTTGCCAAAGCACTGCTGAACAACTCTATGAAAATCCTCTTTTATGAAGTCCCACGCACCCTAACCCATTATTGCACGTGTGTACATACTGGCTGACTCAAAACAACCCACATGTACCTACAAAAGCACTAAAAAAGGAAAGTTTCCGACGAAACAAAAAGCTATGGGTGAGTTAACTGAAACTTCCAGCCATGCATGGCTGAGGGTTCATCCAAATACCTAGCTCCTTCTAGCCTATAAAAGAAGGGGTAGGGGTACCATTTTGAAGGAGGAAGAATATAGAAAATAAACTCTGGCCATTTACGTGTTCCATTGTCCCAACCCTTTAGCCTTTCCTAATTCCAAAGGAGATTTCAAGCAAAGCAGTTGAAGGATAGAAGAGAGGAGCCCAGGATCAGGTTCAAGGAGCGGTGGCCGATCTCAGATTTTGTAAGTTGACTCATTCTAAGTAATAAAGAAAATGCTTTTCCCATCCTAATTCATGAACTTTTTATGGTTTGATTAGTTTATGTTTGATTTCTAACCCGTTAGTATAGAAGTAGCATGCATGCATAGCTGTTACTTGTCTTGGATGCAGGTCATCTTTGGAAGGAGTATTGCGAACGAGTAATCAAGCAAAATAGAGGATCAACATCAAATTCCAGATACAAGGTAGGTGGATATTTCCATGCATTTACTAAGAAAATGGGATTTAAATCAAGGGATGTAGGTAGAAAGTAGTTTTTGTTCAGTCATTATCTGCATGCAAAGTTTGAACTATATTTGCTAGTCCGTAGAGAGATTTTTCCCAACAACAACGGGGGAAACATGGAATGGTTGAAAAGGTAGCTTTGAGAGGCACAAGACATTATTTCATAACTGTGATATGCACAAAGGTTAGTAGAAGAAAGGTACATGGAGCATCTCGGAGAATGGGAAGTGGTTGAAAAGGAAATCTATGTGGCTTCTACCGGTGCACAGAAAGAGAAAGCTTAGCGGGTGTCGGTTCCTTCATGACAGTTTTTAGTGATATTTTTTCTTTGAAGTATCATGCCATTTTGATAATGACCGAGAGAAACGAACAACTCTTTACTGCACGTCGTTCTTCGGCAGATGGGCGCGTAACAGAAAGTAAAGCCGTTATTAAAAACAACGAAGTTTTGGACAAACACCTATTCATGAGGGTACCTGATGAAGAGAATACATCGACACATTTTTCCCCACATCAGAACCTAACCGATGATCAGACCCCGTGGTGAACCTGGAGACAGTTGGTCGTTAGTAAGCAGGCATGATTATTGCCTATTTTTGGATGATACCATAAGAAGATTCTGTGGCGCATGTTGCATGTTTTTTCTAGTTTAGGGTTAGCAGTTAGAAGCAAGGTAGCCCAAGTGGTGCCCTCATTTATATATTTCATCTTTTCGATGTAAGTCGGGTTGGTTGGAAAAATTGGGTAAACCACTGCTATTGTATGTAATCTGAGTTTTTGACCGAAATTTAATGCAAAGGTCATGTGACTTGATGAAAAGATTCTAGTTGTGATACTTGGATGTATTGTGTTTATTTTCTTGTGGATGTGTCCCCTGTTATCTTTATTTAATATCTTATACTGTCTATTTCAGAATGAATTTTTGAACATGCGGACTCGCTGCACAACACCCCTTGTTCGCACCACTTAGAAAAAACATTTTTCTTCTAAATCTAACTCTGAATTCATCCACAATGACGCTCTTGATTTACTTCTTGTGATTTCTCCTACCACATTACAGTTCTACACTGAAGACTATTTCTTGTCTACCCTTATCGTCTCGAGTCTTGACACCGAGTCATTTATCTATGTCATTTCCTTAAATCGACTCCATATCCCAAGTCTCACTTCTTTGCGCCAATATAACAAGAACCCATTATCCTAAAGGTATCTACACTAGCCATCACTCCCAAATTCATATCCCTCACAGAGACCATGCCATTTCCAAGAGATCTCTCTCTAGATCTGAAAGGGCTAGTTTCGGGTCTCAAAGTTGGTTGAAAAAGTTACTTGCGTCGTCTGTTTATCAACCAAATAGATTACGGAGTGCTAACACAACCTAAGAAGTAATGGGCATGTTCATTTAGATCCTTCTACATCACAACCCACCATAAATATTGAGAAAACTATAGTTCTCGCCTCACCTAAGAAAACAATAGTAACAAACATACCTTGGATGAGCGTGGATCACATTGTGATTGAGGACATGAAGAAAACAAAAAAAATGTTTCATTTTTTTACTTCTATAATATTCTTCAACAATGAGACCTTATTCTACAAACTTTCAAGACATATATGGATGTGCCTCAAAAGATAGTGACAAGTTTTGGAACAAAACACAATCCTTCTTTGGTAAAACCAAACTCTAAAACAAAATAAAAAGCTACTATGAATGATGTTATAATTGGTAATTAATCCAAGTCTTAAACCCCACCCTTTCTACTAACCTTTGAAATTTTCAACCACAATGTGCATAATCGTTTGGTTGATTTAGGAGCATCCTCAAATGTGATTCCTTTCTCGATATGCAACAAAATAAATGATACTCTAACCAATTTTGAAACTATGATTATTCACTTAGACAAGTCAAATGTTAAAGCTATTGGGGAGCTTAAATATTTTTTCCTTAGGGTAGCTTCTAACCCAAAGGTATACTAGATTATAGACATTGTTGTTGCTGATATTCATGTGTTGGATTACTGGGAGGGGGG
>ML818811.1:10917-24268 GCA_009831015.1 Picea engelmannii
AATAGTAAAACATCCTGTCATCAATCATGACGCATCATCATCAAGGTTAAGTGGTTCATCATCATAAAAATCCAGATCACTTGCGAGCAAGTGTCCTCAAAGAATAAGTTTTGTCAGTGCGCCAGAGCGGGATGTTACATAAAACATATTATGAGGGTGTTTTTTACTCTATATTTCATCCACCCCACCCCCCCTCATAATATGTTTTACTTTATGTTTCCCTCCACCCCCACCCTTACCCTCATATAGAGTAGAACATGCCCTCATATTATTTTTTATACTTTGTATCCCACCTAGCTGCTTGCACCCTCCCATCCCCATATGAGGGGGGATGGGGCGGTTATAGAGTAAAATACTATGAGGGTGTGTTTTACTCTATATTTCTCCCCTCCCCCACCCTCGTATGTGGGTGGGGTGGAATATAGAGTAAAACATGTTATGAGAGTGTTTTTTACTCTATATTTCCCACCACCCCACCATGGGTAGGGGAAAATATAGAGTAAAAGACACCCTCATAATATGTTTTACTCTATATTTCCCCTAATAATATGTTTTAATGTATATTTACCCCCACCCCCATATGAGGGTGGGGCTGGGGAGGAATATAGAGTAAAACATATGTGATGGTCAGGGTGGTGGGAATATAGATTAAAACACACCCTCATAATATGTTTTACTCTATATTTCCCCCCACCCCCATGCTCATATATTATGAGGGTGTGTTTTAATTTGTATTTCCCCACATTCCTAGCATCATATATATATGAGGATGAGGGTGGGGGTGGGCAGGAATATATATTAAAACATATTATGAGGGTGTTTTTTACTCTATATTTCCCCCCACCCTCACCCTCATATATTATGAGGGTCTATTTTACTCTGTATTTCCCCCCACCCCGACCCTCATATATGAAATACAGAGTAAAAGAGACCCTCATAATATATGAGGGTGAGGGTGGGGGGAAATATAGAGTAAAAAACACGCTCATAATATGTTTTACTTTATATTACCCCCCCCCATCCCCACCCTCACTGGGGGTGGGGGGAAATATAGAGAAAAAAACACCCTCATAATATTTGAGGGTGAGGGTGAGGGTGAGGGTGAACATTGGGGTGGGGAGAAATATAAAGTGAAAAACACTCTCATAATATGTTTCACTCTATATTCTGAGGGTGGTGGTGGGGGTAAATATAGGGTAAAACACACCCTCATAATATGTTTTACTCTATATTCCCCCCCAACCCCGCCCTCATATATGAGGGTGGGGGTGGGGGGAAATACAGAGTAAACCACACCCTCATAATATATGAGGGTGTGGGTGGGGGGAAATGTAGAGTAAAACATATTATGATGGGAAATATAGAGTAAAACATATATGAGGGTGGGGGTGAGGGGAATCTATATTAAAACACACCCTCATACTATTTTTTACTCTACATTCCCCCCCACCCTCATATATTATGAGGGTGTTTTTTACTATGTATTTCACCCTACCCCGACCCTCATAATATGTTTTACTCTATATTCCTCCCCGCCCTAACCCTCATAATATGTTTTACTCTATATTTCCCCCCCACCCTCATATGTTATGAGGGGGTTCTTTACTATGTATTTCACCCCACTTCGACCCTCATATATGAGGGTCGGGGTGGGGTGAAATATATATTAAAATGCACCCTCATAATACATGGGGGTGAGGGTGGGGGTGGGGGAGAATATAGAGTACAACACACCCTCATAATATGTTTTACTCTATATTCCCCCCCACCCCCATTATATGAGGGTCAGGGTGGGGTGAAATACAGAGTAAAACACACGCATATAATATATGAGGGTGGAGGTGGGGGGGAATATATATTAAAACACACCCTCATAATATGTTTTATTCTATATTTCTCCCCACCCCCACCCTCATAAAAAACCCTCATAATATGTTTTACTTTGTATTCCCCCCACCCCACCCCGACCCTCATATATGTGGGTGGGGGTGGAGGGAATACAGAGTAAAACACACCCTCATAATATATGAGGGTGGTGGTGAGGAAAAATATAGAGTAAACCACACCCTCATAATATTTTTTACTCTATATTTCCCCTCACCCCCACCCTCATATATGAGGGTGGTGGGAAATATAGAGTAAAACATATATGAGTGTGGGCATAGGGAAAATATAGAGTAAAACATAATATTTTTTAGTCTATATTTCCCCTTGGATACTTATCCACTTCTATACATATGGGATACAATGACCCCCCTACACTTTTATCAAGAGTAAAAAAACTCAACTCCTTATTTGAACTATTGAGAGGGTGGGGGTATGTTTTACTCATATATTTTCCCCCACCCCGACCCTCCCAATAGTTGAAATAAGGAATTGAGTTTTCGTACTCTTAAATAAAAGTATAGGGGGGGTTTTGTGTCCCATATGTTTATAAGTGGATGAGTGTCCGTGAAGAAATATAGACTAAAACATATATGATGGTGGGCATGGAAGAAAATGTAGAGTAAAAAGTAATATGTTTTACTCTATATTTCCACCCACCCTATATAGACTAAAACATATATGAGGGTGTGTGTGGAAAAAAATGTAGAGTAAAAAATAATATGTTTTACTCTATATTTCCCCTCACTCACACCCTATATTTCCTCTCACCCCCACCCTACATGTTTTACTCTATATGTCCCCCCTAGCCCCACCCTTATGTTATGTTTTAGTCTATATTCCTGCCCATGCCCACCCTCACCCTCAAAATATATATTAAAACATGGGTTTAGGGAATGTAGAGTTAAACATATTATTTTTTACTCTATATTTTTCCCCACCCTCACCACCCTCATATATTATTTTTTACTCTATATTTCCCCTCAACCCCACCCTCATCACCCTCATATATGAGGGTGGGGGTCAAGGGAGATATAGAGTAAAACATAGAGTGGGGCTGGGTGGGAATATGGGGTGTGGGGAAATATAAAGTAAAATGTAGGGTGGAGGTGGAGGGAAATAATATGTTTTAATTTACATTTCCATATACTATATATTCCCCTCCACCATCACCCTTATATAGTGTAAAACATATTATGTTTTACTCTATATTTCCCCATACCTCCACCCCTAAACATGAGTGAAGGGGTGGGGGGGTGGGGGGGGGGGATATAGAGTAAAACATAATATGAATGTGGGGATGGGGGAAAATATTGAGTAAAACATAATATGTTTTACCCAACATTCATAATATGAGGTGGAGTGGGGGGATATTGGGTAAAACATTTTTGGGGATGGGGGAGAATATTGGGTAAAACAAATTATAAAGTAAAAAACATAGAATAAAACATATTGTGTTTTAATCTATGTTTCACCCCACCCCCACCTCACCCCCATATATGAGGGTAGGTGGTGCAGATCCCCTTCTCTTCTAAGGGTTGCGCAACCTCCCGGTTAGGATCCTCGATTCTGGAGTAGGTTGACTCTCTGAAACTCCACTGATCTTGTTCTATGTTAAACACAGGTCCTCTCAACTCCATGCACCATCTTCACGACCCCGTGACTTTTCTTTTCATGCTCTACAAAAACCTCATAGTATCAGAATTTAGAGCCTTTTCTCTCGACCCCTCCTCTGATGTGACCTTGAGAGACGACTTTATGTGACCATGTGATTGCAGGCGCAGCCACAAGCGTTTTGAATTCAAACTACTTTTGGGCCCACAATTCTCCTTGAGCCTCCATGTGTCTCCTTGGCAAAACCACAATATGGATTGTGGCCGCCCTAGAATATTTAAAGCCCATGCAACTCCTATCCACACAATTTGAAATGACCATTGATATCGTGATCTCGATGGTACTCTCGAATAGATGAACGAGATATATTCCTTAGAATCAATGGTCTAGGTCTCCCTCTCTTTGATTGATGGCTATGATCGATTTAGAATTTTGGACTTCAAAATTTTTGAATCTCAAACCTTGGTTTCCTTTGTAGAGAAATATTTCGGAGTAGAATATCTGATGAAACGTGTCCCCTTAGATCAACGGTTGTGATCTTTGTGAGTCTCCAGACTTCATAGTTTTTAAGTCTCAACCCTTGCCATATTTCGTACTCCAACCTTCTAGAGTGGATGATCTACGAACACATGTCCTCAAGATCAACGGTCCTGCATTCTCTTCGGGTGGTTGAACTTTCAACTTGAATCAATGGTTTGAGACCCTCCTCTTGATCAACGGTCGATATCTCCTCCAGGTTTCGGACTTCAAAGATTTCAAATCTCAAACTTCACCCTCACGCCAATGATTTTATCCGAAGGTTGTGATCCTATGACACATGTCCCCCTGGATCAATGGCTGAGGATTACTTTGGGTCTTTACCCGAAGTACATGGATTCACACCACGTCTCCCCTGAATCTAATGGCTATAGATCACTTCAGGACTTTACCTGGAGTTCTCATATCTTCGCCATGTATCCTCCAGATCTGATGGCTCAGATTCACTTCGAGTCTTCAGGATTTAGTGATCTCAATTCTCAAACTGAAAAATAACACTCCAAATTTCTTGAAGCTTGCGATATGCTAACAAGTGTCATCCGATAGATCAATGACTCTCAGATCTTCGGCTCTTCGGGATTCAAAAATCTCAAGTGTCAAATTGGCTTCCTCCCGAGCTCACGACATCTAACAACGCATATTCCCTTGACTGATCCAATGACTGAGATTTCACTTTGGGAATCTGGAACTCTAGACTTCGAAAGTTTCAAGTCTCAAATCTTGGTGGTTCTCTGTCCTATGTGCATGAAGCATTAAAGCTCATGTACGTTGTCTTGAATTAGAAGGCTGTTGATCCTGGCACTATGATCTGACAGCCAATGTTTCTCCTCCTCCTAAGCTTCTAATTTTTTTGTCTTAGAAGATTTTATAAGTGTTTGAAGGTTTTGAACCTTCTCTCCTCTGACGAGTCTGACTCTTGGATCTGGTTAACACTTATGAAAAGTGTTATTCCTCCTGAGCTTGGTCTTGTGAAGACTTTGACTTCTTGTGCACTACTTGTGTTTCATGGATTTCGATAACTCAGATCTGAAGGATTTCTCGAGGAGAAATTCCTCTCACCCTCCTGGCATTCTCCTTTTTCTTAGTGTACACCTTGCAACTGGTTATTACGCAAGGCTTGAATTCTTTCGGACGACTGTTCCCTCCATGCAGCAATCACTTTGCACTCCTTGCAAAAGGAAAGTTTTATGCTATCTCTTATGAGCTTCGAAACCGAAACAGATCCCATCAACGCACTCCTTGTGTTCTGTGTGCACACCTTGCACCACTCGATAGAACATAAACAATTGAAATTTATCCTAACATTAAAAATTCCATCTACTCATAACGAAGTTCATTCATTCATTCATGAAACCACAATAACAGAGAATTGCAAACAATAACCACACCATGCATTGAGTCAATTTTCCTCTGTTATATTCAAAAGTGAAAATGGCTACAACTATCATCAAAACAAAAACTGAAAACTCAGAAATCTCCTACTAACTTGCAGCTAGCCTCATTTGGGCATACAAAATCTCTATTTATCTTAGAGGGTTCTTAGGGTTCCTCCTGACTACTTGTCTACTCTAAAAATTAACCTAATGACTATCTAGACCAGTCGCATTCCAGATCAGGAGTGGAAACTCCCACTTCACTCACAATCGTTCAAGCATGCTTCAAAGATTTTTCTAGCACGGAGTTCAGGAATGCTTCAAAAATATGCACCGTAATTGTCAGCGTTGAGATTCCAAAAAGATTCCCATGTGCTAAGTGGTCCTGCTCTGCGTGATTGTCAATGATGCTCTTGCATCATACTCCCCTTGAAAAAAATTCATGGACTCATGTCCATGAGCTCCTGCACCAACTTTCCATGCTTCTAGATGTCAGCTTCATTTTCCCAACTGGAATCTTCTATTGGGTGTCCCTTCCACTTGACCAGATATTCAAAATAGGTCTTCCTCCTCATTATTTTTCCAATCCTCTGATCAATGATCTTCTCCATCTGTGGTTTTTTTTTTATAGGCATTTGTTTCTCCCACTGAATATTCTCTTGATCTTTTGATCGCTCTGTGTCATCTTTCCTATAAGGATACAAGTCTAAAACATTGAATATGGGTGATATGCCCACATCATCTAGCAGCTCAATATCATAGGCGTTTGCATCAAACTTCCTCAAGATCTTACATGATCCTATATTCTTCATATTTAACTTTTTATGTGTCCCCCTGGGGAACCTTTCTTTCCTGAGATGTGCCAAAACCTAATCTCCTACTTCAAATTGAAGTTCTCTGCGATGTTGATCAGCTCTGGGCTTGTACTCCTGGTTATAACTCTGCAACTTTCCTATGATATGGCTATGAAGCTTTTGCATTTCTACAAAAAAATATTCTACTCCAGTGCTCATGATATCACTATATTCCAAGTCTCTCAACTCATATAATCCCCTGGGTTTCATTCCATACAATATTTGGAATGGGGTCTTTTCAGTGCTCATGTTTGGTGAGTCATTGTATGCAAATTTTGCCTGTGTCAGAATCTGATCCCACTAATTATGATGCTCAGTGACTAGACTCCTCAATAAGTTTCCCAAAATTTTGTTTAGCACCTCAGTCTGCCCATTGGTTTGGGGGCGATAATCTGAGTTGAAGGACAAATTTGTCCCCAACCTTTTCCACAATTTTCTCCAAAAGTGACCAACAAATTTTTTGTCCATGTCTGAGACAATGCTTCTCGGTAGCCCGTGAAGTCTCACAACTTCCTTGAAAAATAGATTTGCAACATGTGTTGCATCACTGGTCTTCTAGCATGGGATAAAATTTTCCATCTTTGAAAATCTGTCCACCACCACAAATATGGAATCAAATCCTCTTTGTGTTCTTGGCAGTCCCAACACAAAATCCATGCTTATTGCATCCCAAAGCCCCTCTGGTATTCGAAATGGTTGATACAATCTAGTATTCTGTCTTTTTCCTTTTGCATGTTGGCAGATTCTACATTTGTTCACAAACTTTATCAATTATGTTCTCATACCTGGCCAATAGTATGAACTGCTCAACTATGAAAATGTTTTATCATGGCCAAAATGTCCAACCAATCCTCCAATATGCTTTTCATTCAAAAGGTTATCCCTCATTGAGAATTTTGGTATGCACAACTAATTTCCCTTGAACAACAATCCCTCTTGAATCATGTACTTTGTCCACTGGCTTTTGTCTCTCAACACGGGATTTTCACATGCTTCATATGCTTCCTTGAAATCTGTATCATCACAAGACATGTCCTTAAGGTGTTCAAACCCCAAGGTCTTCACCTGAAATTCATGTAGAATCAAATATCTCCTACTTAATGCATCAACAACCTTGTTAGCATTCCCAACAATATGTTTTATGACAAAAGTAAAATTCTTCATAAACTCAACCCATTTTGAATGCCTCCGATTCAATGTTTTATGTCTGATTATGAATTGTAAATCCTGGTTATCGCTATACAAGACAAATTCTTGTGGGACAAGGTAATGCCTCCATTTCTTCAAGGATTGAATTATGGCATAAAACTCCTTGTCATACGTGGAGTATTTTCTCTTAGTCTCATTCAAATTCTCACTAAAATAGTCAACAAATATATTATCCTGACTCAAAACTGCTCCAATTTCAACTCCACTTGCATCACATCTCACCTAAAATGTCTTTTCAAAATTTGGCAAGACCAGAATTGGTCGTTCTGTTATATTCTCCTTCATTATATTGAAGCTCCTCTCAGCCTCCTCTGTCCATTTAAAATACTTGTGCTTCTTATTCACTGTATCCATCATTGGTGCACAAATACCACTGAAGTCTCTGATGAAATTCCTATAGAAGATCACTAATCCATGGAAGCTCCTTACCTCAAACATACTCTTTGGTGATGACCATTCTTTGATTACTTTCACCTTCTTTGGATCCATCTTCAGTTCATCTGAAGAGATCATAAAAAACCCAAGTAAATGAGTAATGTCTTCATAAAATAGGACTTCTTCAAATTTATCAACAACTTCTCCTACTGTAGCCTCCTCGTCACTAGTGCCAGGTGACTCAAATGCTCCTCTTTAGTCTTGATAAATATCAGTATATCATCCAGATATACAACCACAAACTTGCCAATGAAATCTTTCAGTATTTCATTCATCAACCTCATAAAAGTACTACGGGCATTTGTTAATCAAAATGGAATAACAATCCACTCATACAAACCTTCATTTGTCTTAAAGGTTGTCTTCCACTCATCACCTTCTCTCATCCTAATCTGGTGATATCCACTTTTCAAATCTATTTTGGAAAAGAACTTTTCTCCACTTAAACAATCCATTAAATCATCCATTCTTTGTAAAGTAAATCTATACATGATGGTGATCTTGTTAATGGCTCTTGAGTTTGTACACATTCTCCATCCTCCATCCCTATTTGGACTCAACACAATTTGTATTGTGCATGGACTCAATATCTCTCTGACCAAACCCTTGTCTAACAATTCCTGAACTTGGTTCTTCACTTCCTCATTCTCTCAAAGTGTCAATATGTATGTTTATTTTTTTAACACACTTTCTCTTGATATCAAGTCAATATGGTGGTTGATACTTATAATAAGTGGCAATGAGTTAGGCAACTCATCCACCACTATGTCAGAAAAATTATCCAACAATTCTTGAACTTCTTCAGGAAAATCATCCATCGATGTACTTGTAAGGATAGCTCTGGGTTTCCTCACCACAACAAACTACAACTCTTGTTCTTTCTTGACTTCTTTCAAGAGTTCCTTCCCTCTCATGAGAAGTATGCTTGTGTTGGCTTCATCTTTCACTTTCTTCTCCTCTATTGGAAGCAAAATGTGTGTTCTACCATTATTCTCTAAGGTGTATGTATTCTTCCTCCCATCATGAATGACATTCCTATCAAACATTCATGGCATTCCCCAAAAAATATGACATACATCCATGGTAATTACATCACATAGAATTTCATCTCTATATCCTCCTATCTTAAATTCAACCAAACATTGTTTAGTAACCATTACCTAGTGTCCTTTTTGCAGCCATGAGACTTTGTATGGTTTCAGATGTGAAGTTGTCTCCAGCTCCAGTTTCTCCACCATATCTATGGATACTAAGTTATTAGTGCTCCCACTGTCAAGTATCACCTTGCATACTATGTCTTTAGTCTTGCAAGTTGTTATGAAGAGACTATTCCTCTACACTGGATTTTCAACTTCTGCCTCTGGTTTTAAGAGAACCTTCCTCAACATCAGGGATCTTCCATCCTCTGCTCCTTATGCTTCAACATTCCATCTCTATTCTTCTAAAATGTGAGCTTCACCTCCTCATTCTTTATTTTTCTCAGTACATTCCCAAGACATGTGCCCTGTCTTTCCACATGCATAACATCTTAATTTTCCTCCTCCTCTTCTTCCTCTTCCTCTAGAATAACTTCTTCCACCACCCTGTCTTCCTCAAGAACTTCCTCCTCTTTTCGAGTGACTGTGTGGTTTCTGAGCCTCATCCTTAGACTTATGTGCTCTGTCATGGGT
This sequence comes from Picea engelmannii, assembly GCA_009831015.1. Classification (NCBI taxonomy): domain Eukaryota; kingdom Viridiplantae; phylum Streptophyta; class Pinopsida; order Pinales; family Pinaceae; genus Picea; species Picea engelmannii. Next base: position 20,494 of record ML818811.1, read on the forward strand.
AACTCCCTTGATTTTGTTTGGGGATGGCCTCTTCCTCACTGGATTTGTTATCTGGCCAACTTCTCCTTTACCTTTAGTGAAAACTGATAAGCATCCTTCCTTACTGACACCATGTTGAGCTCATCCTGGATTTCATATCTCAGGACATTTATATATCTAGAAACCTTTTCTTCATCTCTCTCCCATTGTCCAGTTTTGATGTTCAGCCTGTAGAACTCCTCTTTGTACTCCTTAAATTTCATCCCCTTCTGTCTCAAGTTCTGCATATTCCTGAACAGATTGATCTGATAATATTTGGGCATGAAATTAGCCTTCATCTTGGCTACCATTCTGTCCCAATTCTTTATCTTTTGTTTTTCCTTACTTCTCCTCTCAGCCTGCAGTTCATCCCACCACAGTGTTGCATGTCCTTTTAGCCTTGTGATAGCCTACTTCACCTTTTTCTCTTCATCGACCTCTTCTTAGTCGAATTTTTTTTCCATGAATCTTACTCAATCCAACATCTCTTCAGCATCTAAATTGCCTTCATACATTGGGACCTCTATCTTGGCTCTGCCTCCCAATCTAGAAACTTCTCTCAGTAAGCATTCTTCGACAACATCCTCTCCTGCATCTTCTTCGACTTCTACTTCTTCACTCTCTGCATGGTTGACGTCTCCAGCATCAGGTGCTCATTTATGCATTGCCTCCACCACCTCTAATCTTGCACGAAGTTCTCACATCTCCCTTTCTAAATACCGATTGGCTAAAGGTGGTTCCACTAGTCTCCTCGGTGGCATTGTGTTGATTGTCTATCACACACAGAGTACAACTTTGAGTTCTTTTTTTCTCCTCTCCTTTGCATGTTGTCTACAAGAAAAACAAATTCTATGATACCACTTGGTGCAGAACCCCTTCTCTCCTAAGGGTTGTGCGATCTCCCAGTTAGGATCCTCAACTCTGGAGTTGGTTGACTCTCTAAAACTCCACTGGTCTTGATCTATGTTAAACATAGGTCCTATCAACTCCCTGTGCTGGCTTCTCAGCCCCACGACCTTTCTTTTCTCACTTTATGAAAACCTCAGAGTATTGGGCATTAACGCCTTTTCTCTCGATCGCTCCTCTGATGTGACCTTGGGCGAAAACTTCATGTGACCACGCGATTGCGGGTGCGACCACAAGAAGATTGAATTCAAACTACTTTTGGGCCCACAATTCTCCTTGAGCCTCCACATGTCTCCTTGGCAAAACCATAGTATGAATTGTGGCCCACTCTTGACTCTTTAAATCTTGCACAACTCTTGTCCCTGCAATGTGAGATGAAAATCGATCTCACGATATTGATGGTACTCTCAAACAGACAACTAATATCTCTTCCTTAGAATCAATAGTCTGGGTCTCCCTCTCTTTGATTGACGACTGTGATCGATTCGAAATTCTAGACTTCAGAATTTTCAAATCTCAAACCTTGGTTTCCTTTGTGGAGAAATATTCTAGAGCGGAAGATATACTGACACTTATCCCTTTTGATCAACGACCGTAATCTATGTGGGTCTCTGGACTTCGGAGTTTTGAAGTCTCAACTCTCACCTTCTTTCATACTCCAACCTTCCGGAGAGGATGATCTAAGAACACCTATCCTCAAGATCAACAGTCTTTCCTTCTCTTCGGGTGGTTGACCTTTCAACTCGAATCAATGGTTTGAGACCCTCCTCTCGATCAATGATCGAGATCTCCTCCAGGTTTCGAACTTTGTAGATTTCAAATATCAAACTTCACCCTCATGCCAATGATTTTATCAAAAGGTTGTGATCCTCTGACATGTGTCCCCCTGGATCAATGACTGAGAATTACTTTGGTTCTTTACCCGGAGTACATGGATTCGTGCAACATCTCCCCTGAATATGACGACTATAGATTGCTTCGGGACTTTACCCAGAGTTCTCAGATCTTTTCCATGTCTCCTTCAGATTCAATGGTTCAGATTCACTTTGGGTCTTCGGGATTAGATGATCTTAGTTCTCAAAATGACAATCCCATGTCAAATTTCCCAGAGCTTGCGATATGATAACAAGTTTCCTCCGATAGATCGACAGCTCTCGGCTATTCATCTCTTCAAGCTTCAAAAATCTCAAGTGTCAAACTCCCTTCCTCCTGAGATCATGACATATGATAGCTTAGATTCTCTTGACCGATTCAACGACTGACATTTCACTTCAGGAATCCAGAACTCCAGAATTCAGAAGTTTCAAGTCTCAAATCTTGGTGGTTCTCTCTCTTATGTGCATGAAGCGTTAAATCCTTTGTATGTTGTCTTGAATCAAATGACTATTGATCCTGGTGTTGTGATCTGATGACCAATGTCGCTCCTACTCTTAAGCTTCTGATCTTTTCTGACTTAGAATATTTTCTAAGTGTTCGAAGGTTTTGAACCTTTGCTCCTCCGATGAGTCTGACTCTTGAATCTCGTTAACACTTATTAAAAGTGTTATTCCTCCTGATCTTGGTCTTGTGAAGACTTTGAATTTCCACACACTCCTTGCATTTTAAGGATTTTGATAACTCAGATTCAAAGGATTTCTCGAGGAGAAATTCCTCTCACCCTCCTGGTGTTCTCCTTTTTCTTGGTGCACACCTTGCAACTGGTTATTACACAAGGCTTGAATTCTTAAGGATGATTGTGCACTCCTTGGAGTAGTCACTTTGCACTCCTTGCAAAGAGAAATTTTCATTCTATCTCTTCTAAGCTTCAGAACCGAAACAGATCCTGTCAATGCACTCCTTGTGTTCTGTGTGCACACCTTGCACCACTTGACATAAGAGAAATAATTGAAACTTATCCTAACATTCATAGTTCCATCTACTCGTAACAAAGTTCATTCATTCATTCATGAAACCACATTAACAGAGAATTGAAAATAGTGTCCAAACCATGCATTGAGTCAATTTTCCTCTGTTATATTCAAAAGTGAAAATGGATACAACTATAATCAAAACAAAAACTAAAAACTTAGAAATCTCCTACTAACTTGCAGCTAGCCTCATTTGGGCATACAAAACCTCTATTTATCTCAGAGGGTTCTTAGGGTTTCCCCTGGCTACTTGTCTACTCTAAAAATTAACCTAATGACTATCTAGACCAGGTGCATTCCATATCAGGAGTGGATACCCCCACTTCACTCGCAATTGTTCAAACATGCTTCAAAGATTTTTCTGGTGCTGTGTTCAGGCGTGCTTCAAAAATATGTGTCATAATTGTCAGCGTTGAGATTTTAAAAATATTCCCATGCGCTGAGTGATCCTGCTTCGCGTGCTTGCCAACGATGCTCCTGCATCAGTAGGGGTGGTGGGAATTATAGAGTAAAACATAAAATGAGTGTGGGGATGGGGGGAAATATTAGGTAAAACATATTTGGGGATGGAGGGGAATATTGGGTAAAACATACTTGGGGATGGAGGGTGGGAGTGGGGAGAATATTGGGTAAAACATTTTTTTTTTACCCAATATTTCCCCTACCCTCACCCTCATTATGGAATTTTTTACCCAATATTCCCTCTCCCTCACCACCCTGACCCTCACTTCCATGTAAACATGAGAAAATGTAATTTTTATAAATTGTTGCTAAACTTTTTTAATGTTTTACCAAAATTTATGTTAATAATTAATAACAAATCCACTTAATAAGTATTAAATGTGTCAATATATCTCTTATAAAAATGTTACCACCAACATTTTCCATTTTAGCTTGTGGTTACAAATTCATGAAATTGTAATAGTGATTCTCTAGTCTTAATA
>ML818811.1:89971-102661 GCA_009831015.1 Picea engelmannii
CTTGCAAATTCCTTCGTGTGTAGACTTCAATTCTGGTATCCCTTCAACCATCTTTCTGAGGAAAGGTAATGCTTGATAATTGATATGAGTGTACCTTCTATTCCAAAGCTCATTATGGTTGACTTCATCATGTACTAGGGCTTCTTCATTTCGTTCTAGTAGTCTATATAGATTCTCATCACGTCTTCCAATAACCCTAGCATCTTCTATGTTGGAATATTTATGCCATCATAACACCTTTTCATCTATGAAGGCTATTCTGTTTCCTTTGTCTTCTAAACATGATATTGATACAAGATTATTTTCTAAACCAGGTACATATAGAACATTGCTTAGGTGAACATGATTACCTAATTCCAATTTGATGGAGGCTTGTCCAAATCCTTCGACGGGGTAGGTGCTTTTGTCTCCAAGCTCCACTTTGTACGATCTCTTTCTCTCATTTAGATCTAAGAGTCTAGCTTGATCTCCCGTCATGTGCCTGGAAGCTCCCTATCGATTATCCACATATCGTCTTCAATTGTCTTGGTAAGTGTTGAGTAATGTAAGAGACTGATTGTTTCACACATGTCTTCGGTTGACTAATAACTGGTCATGCCTTGATCCAAAAATTCAACTATGTCTTTTCTCTCTTCTAAGAAATTCAATAGGTGCGCTGAGTTAGGGTGTATTTGGATATCTTCTCCTTGAGCAAGATGCTCCATCATAAGGTGTCGGATCCGAGAATTAGGGTTTCTGCAACTGCTACTGCTAGTAACCCTAGCTGCAGTTCTTTGGAAGCTACTCCTGCTAGTAACCCTAGCAACAGTTCCTCAATGAGCTCAATACCTAGCGGTTATGTTTCCTTCCAACGTTTTAGGCTGACTGAAGGGGGTGTGGGCCCATAACCTGTTAGAATATAGAGGATTATGCTTGTTTAACCATTGACAATACCCTCATCACCCAACCACAGGCCTTAAGCCACCCTTCGAGCACCTTGACCTTGATCGAGAAGAGAATTCTAGCTACAATCTATAGCCAAGAGAGGCTAAATGCACCAAGAAAAAGAACAGAAACTAAACTGAACAGATGATCCCACCCAGAAGCTAGCGCACCACTTTCCATCTCTCCCAGAAAACCTGCGCACAAAACTGTTGCTGCCTGCAACTGCCTGCGTAGACTTAGCTCTCACTGCAACTGCTGAGATGAAAAATAATGAAAATGGCGCTCTGTATTTATAGTGGACTGGCCAGTCTAACTAGGGCCAACCTGGTCAGTCTAACTGGATTGACTTCTCTTTTTGGGCATCAATAAATTCAATATAAATATATTTGTTCAATCGACAACTTGTCTAGGGTTTCCTTCAATTCTTTGCTTCCTTTCGAAGGATTCTATTCTTGTCATAGGTCATAATAGAGGTTCATACCTCTCGAAGCTACCATAATATTAACAGGAAGGATGATATTCCAACTAGAGTTAGAAGGTCTTTTGGAGGTTGGCGAGGTGTTATATGTTCCAGAATTGACACTTAATTTGCTCTCAGTGTCATCTTTGGATGAGAGTGGATTTGGAATTGTTTTCAACAGTGGACATGTGTTTTTGTATCTTGTGGGAGCAACTACTGACACAAAAGTAATGCTTGGTGTTAAGTGTGAGGGCTTGTACAGGTTGTTGGGTAGACCTGTGTTGGGATCCAGTGGATTTCTGGACTCAGATTTTGTATCGGAGGGTTGGAAAGTAGCACGGGAGAGAGATTTGATACATGGCACTCAATCTTCTTCCAGGACTCTCAAGGGACTCAGCAGGCATGAGTCGACACAGTTGGATGCTCAGGAGAGTATGCAGTCTCCTAGGAGCATGTCTTCAATTCGTGGTACAACGGAGGTAGCAACAGAGGCTTCCAGTGCAGTGGGAGTAGTGGCTTCATGTTCAGAGAGAGCAGAGACTTCTAGTACAGACGGAGCAGCTATGGCAGCTGATGAGATGGAGATAGATTCTAGTGGTGATACCAGAAGTACCTCCCTCGCTAAGAGGGAGTGTTATATTTTGTAGCTCGGGAGGTACTCCGCATGTTTTGTCTTGTATGCGGATGTTACCTTAATATTTTCACTACCAAGCACTTGACTTTGTAATAGTTTTTATAAAGTTGTTTTAAGTGGTTCTTTTAGTAAAGTGACTTTTTATTAAAGTGTACCTTCTATTTTTAAAGTGACTTTATTTTCATAAAACACTTATGTAATAAAGTGAAATTCACTTTAATTTTAAATGAGACATTTTGGAGGGAATGGATCATGACCTTTGGTGTTGAAAAAGGAAAGATCTAATCTTGACCTTTGGATCTAGGGTTGGGAAGGTGAAAAGACACTTTTGGGGAAAAAAAAAGTCATTTTCAGATTATAAAAGAATGCATTGGGTAGTGTGCAAGACATGTTGTGAAGACTTCAGGAGGATGTTGAGAGCACATCAAGAAGAGAGTTAGAGAGATTTTATGAGCATGCTTGAGAGAGGAAAGTGAGCAGCAAAGAGGAAACATTTTTCGAGGAAAGTGGGCATGTTCCCCGAGAAATTTTTTCTGTGAGGATGAAATATTTTTCTACTGTGGGAGGCCGTACTATACAGATCCGTACAGTCCATACGGATTTGGCATGGAAATCAAGGTGATTTTTGGCATGGATTTCGAGGCAGATTTCAGTTTTTTTTTCGTTGTTTTTGGGCCATACAAAACAGTCTGTAAAACTGACTATGGGCATGGAAAAGAAGGCAGAAATGGTTGGACAACGGTATGGTTTTGGTACAGAAAACGAGGTAGATTTCTGTGGGACAGATTTGGTGTTGTGAGGTACTTTTCTTCGCTAGAAATGTGATTTTGCTGCGGTTTTGTACTTTCCTAAAGCATAATAATAAGATCTCTATGTCTCTCTCATTGGGTTTTCCCTGGCATTTGCCTAAATTTATGAGTGTTATTGGGTTGCCGGCCACTGTGTTTTTCTGCTACATATTTTTTCTTAGCAATGTGTATTTTTTCTTATGGAAATTTCTGAATGTGGGTTTTTGCATTTCTGAAATTTATGAAGACAATTATCATTGGTTTGCTAAGTGTTTGACAGAATTTCAGTTTGCTGATTTTAGTCAATAGAAAATCTACAAAATATAGATATTGTGGTGAGCTACTTGACTAGGAACGCTAAGTTTAGAGATCAATTGCATGCTATTGGAACACATGTGGATGATCAAGGGTTTGTATCCATTGTCTTGAATGAAATTTTTCCTTCTTGAATGATTTTTGTTTAGGGTTTTTTTCCTTGTTAGAACTTAAATTTATAAAGCTTTAGATTGATCTTTTGCAAGAAGAAATCATATTGCAGACTTATTTAGGATAATAAGGAGAAGTAGTTGCAATTGGTCTCATTAGGAATACAGAGAAAGATGGAAACAACTCTACAAGAAGAAGGAAGACTCAATTATAGAAAAGAAGGGATTCAATAAGGTGATATATTTTTGATGTCATGAGATGGAACATTATTCCAGCAAATGTCCATTGAAGAAAAAGGGCAAGGGTGAGAAATAGGTTGCAACTTAGAGTGTAGTAGGTGTAGAGGAGGAACCCTCTTAGTTTAATACTACCTTTTCTTTGGACTCTTGTTTATCTTCTAACACCATGTCTATTGTTGGATGGTGTGTGGGAAGTCAAGCTTCAATACATATGGCATATGACAAGTCATTTTTCAGTTGATTTCAGAAGAAAGAGGGAGGCATGGGTGTGGTGTTTGGTGATGATGCTACTTATATTGTGATAGGAGTTGGATCCATTTCCTTCCAAATGTTTTCAAGTGATGTTCTTGAGTTCAATGATGTTCCAATTGTTATTAGTTTCAAGAGTAATATTCTTTCAGTTTCAAGTATGACAATTTTATAGTGGAGAGTTTCATTTCAAGGAAAACAAAGCACAATCAATGAAAATAATCTAGCTAGTCCAATGAATTTGGCTAGAGAGTTAAGAGAGGGTGGATTTTACAATTTCTTTCTAACCCTATGGACCTTATACATTATAGTGATAAACTAGATTATCCTTCTATACTTGAGAAAGCACATGTAGGGCATGCATGGTAGGATGCCATGAAGATAGGTTTAGAATGTATTGATAAATTAGGGATTAATTCCAAGCTTGTAGCTAATGGGAATGTTGTAAAGTATAGGGACATGATTTTTGGATGTTTTGAGGAAGAGGGGATTGAATGTGATGTTTCTCTTCCTTTAGGATTCTCTCAAGAAGGAATTGACCTATCAAGTTGATGTGTTGGTTTCCAAGGTTTTTGAGGTGCATGCAAAATATACCCATGATCACAAGATGTTAACATCTATGCACGGGTTGTTTATTGTACCATGATCTTGGTATTTAAATATCAAGGAGTTGAATTATATAGTTGTTTATCACTGTGGTTTTGATGGACTTGATTCACATGTCTTGGTACTGTATGGATATGTGATTATCTTTACATGATCTAGATAGCTCATGATGTGGTGAATATATATTTTGTAGCATGATGTTGAATTGAGGTATGATGGTATTTGGAAGGTTGTTGATGGTACAAAGTTATGTTCCTTCATATTCACAAGTGATCGGAGGTAAGGTTGGAGCCAATGTTGATAATTTGTATTCATCTATAACATGGGAGTGAGAAAAGGTATTTGAATCATTCTAGGATTGATATTGTGATAAACTAAAGACTCCAAGACACTTCTATAGAATAAGAAGGGATTCAAGAAATATTGGAAAGAATGAGGCTAAGGTTAGGAATATGACTAGATTGGGTTCCAATTAACCTACACAATTATATTTCATAACGGATTATAAAAACAAGGTTGGGAGTAGACTCATCTAAGAGGTTTTATTTTAGATACATTCTTGTTTGCATCACATGTGAATGTCTACATATAAATATTGCTATGTTAGAATAAAAAATAAATCGTTTCTTTCAATAAAAAATAGTTAAACAAAATAAAGAAAGAAATGAAGGCACTTGGACCAAGGAAGGTCAATGTAACAATGGTATGGGTGACCATAAAAGTTATCCATACTATAATATAGGCCTCATATCTATATCACCCATGTCACTATAATGTTGATGATATGCAAAGTCAATGAATAATGTATGTTTCTGTCCTTATACACACTTGCAAACGTGAGCTAAGTCCGGCTCACTTAGTGTGTCCTTGGAGGCCCAATGCCTAAGTTCACATCCCACACTGTCACTTTGACCAGAACCTCTTTCATCTAGGCTTACTCCTAGGGAAGCCAAAGGGGGTAGACCTTAGTTACTAGATGTGTTAAAGTTAAGTTCTAGGAGTTAGTTTTAATTTTTTACAAGGTTTGGGGGATTCTAATTCTAAGATGCTAAGGCAACAATGCAAGGTGCAAGGGTTAGCATGAAAATCAAGCCTTTTCCTTAGGTCAACTAAGACTAGTGCCTACAGATTGGGCAAGGGGTCAATTATGTTAAGGGGTGTTTTGTTACAAGTAGATTACTAGTTACTTACAAGATTACAAAAGAATCAATTAAACCAATGAATATTAGATACAAGTACTTACAAAAGAATTACAAAATATCTATTCACAAATGAGATATCCACAAAGTACTTGATGAAAGATTTACAAATAAATAATATCTAAGATACAACAAGAAAACTAACCACGTTTTACTTATATGTGTGTGGGGTATCAAAGGACTAAAGCATCAAATCACATCACCATATTTATGATATCATCATCAACACATTATATCATCAACATATTCCAAAGATTTAGAAGAGTTAAGCACAACTGTTATAAAGATTATTGAAGATGATCCACACTCTTAGTTGTTAAACCCACAAATAATCTATTAGGTTTGGTCAAGGGTTTAATTATTAGGATTTCTTAAGATTTATCAAATTTTATTAAAGATTTCACAAAATCCTCCTCCTCCTATTGCCAAATTATTGTTGTATGCTCAATAAGTGTTGCCACCCTATCTTCATAGGTCAGCCCAAAACAAGAGTACTTCCCAGAGAAGACACACACCTGGTGCACCACGAGACAGTCCCTTGCCACTACCCTTCGTTGTTTTCCTCGAGCCCTTTTTTAGATGGTGAATATGGTGGTCTAAGGTACCCAAAATAGTCTATTAAGTATATATATATTGATTAGGTAGACTTTTAGGTGATTATTAGAGTGTTTTGAAGATTTTAAGACACTTTTAAAGTGTGATTTAGTGATATGGACGAAACTATTATTAGCCTTTTAAGTGTGTTGCTTCAAGCTTATGCAATTCAAGTATATCAACACATGTAAATCAAATAAAGGTGGCTGAATAAAATTTAAGAATATCACATGCACTTAAAGAGCTTGCTATGAAAGAAAAGCACTAGGTCAATAACAACTTGCCTTCAAGCAATTGAAAGAAAATTTAGTGTGTTTGCCTTATTAACCATGTAGCAACATTCAAGCCTAAGAAAGTGGCTTCCAATAGATATAAGAAATAAAAGAATAAACCAATTACTTGTCAAGCACTTAGATGTTAATTATTTAAGGTCTAAACCATGTGCATGAGAGAGAAAGAAAATAGACTTGAAGTTAAACTAAGCAATAAGATATATCTAGTTGGATTACTTAAGTGTTGCCCAATAGGCTTAAGATTATGATGTAGATCTAAAACATAAGCAATTATATCATTGAACCATATATCACATCAATTGTATCAACGCCCACTTAACCTTACCTATTAGGGAATTCCTCTCCCAACTAGGTAGGCAATTAATTAGGTTTTCCTTAGTTAGGTTGATTTCTTTTAAGATTTATAGATTAGGGCAAACAAGTAAAGATAAAGAGAGAGAGAGACTAAGAAAGTAAACTATCAAACAAGAAAAAAACCAAGAGACTACTCTACCCCACGTCCTAGGTTGAGAAGGTTCCCCTTGTTGGACAACTAAGAGGGGGGGTGAATCAGTTGTTATCATGCTTAAACAATCATGCTTCTTTTAGAATCTTTACAAGGCACTCAATGATGATCACAATAATGCACGGAAATAAACAATGGCACATTCAACATTAGTCACATATATGAGAAACACAGAGACAAATATTTTCCAAGGAAACCCATACAGGGTAAAAACCTCTTCTTCTTTATATGATAAGTATTATTTACATTCTTTACATTATCATACATATGAGAACCAACTCATTGTGAGGCTACAACCTCTGGTTTTTGCAAGCTGCAACTTGGTGAGAGCACCAACTCTCTGTTTTTCTCTAGCACCCACTAGAAGGAAGCACCAACTCCCTAGTTTCTCTAGTGCCAACTAGAAGGAAGCACCTACTCCCTGGTTTCTCTAGCACCAACTAAAAGGAAGCTACAACTCCTTGTGCTCAAGCACCCACTTGAACCTCTGAGGACACCAATCCTCCCTAGCACCTCCCTTCCACCCTAGATTATGAATATGAAATACTGAAACCTATTACAGTGATATAGTGTTTATTAATAGCTTACCAGTCTCATCATTGTTCTGTAAAATTTTTCTACTCAGACTTCCTCACTGTCTTCCAGCATGCATCCGCTACCCATTTTGTTCTTCTGACTTTTGTGCTTTGTGTGCAATTCCCATTCAATGCAGCTTTTGTTTCCTATCCATTTCAGTTGTTGCACCACCCCTTTACTATTGAAATTACTAATACAACTGAGAGGGGGGAGGGGGGGGGTGAATCAGTTGTCCTTAAGCTTAAACAATTTTTATTCTATTAAAACATTCTTAATCTTTCTTCAAGTGATCATAAACATTATATAGCATATGGAGAGTAAAAGTAAAAAGCATCAGTCATAGACAAGGTATACACAGAGACAGATTTTCACGAGGAAACCCATAAAGGGAGAAAACCTCTTCTTCTTCGAAATGATAGGTAGTCTTTTAAGTTCTGTACATCATATTTAATTGAGCACCAACTCAATGTGAGGTTGCTACCTCTGTTTTACAAGCTGCAACTTGTTTGAAAGCACGAACTCTCTGGTTTCTATAACACCCACTAGAAGGAAGCACCAACTCCCTATATGTTCCAGCACCAACTAGATGGAAGCACCAACTTCCAGTTACACAGGCTCCAACCTGTATAACAGAGAACACTTGTTCTCCCTTGCACCACCCTTCCACCCTGGTTTCTCTGGCTGCAACTAGATGGAAGCTACAACTTCCTGTGTTCAAGCTCCCACTTGAACCTCTGAGGACAATAGTCCTCTCGAGCACCTCCCAACCTCCCTAGAATATAAATGAACATAAAAACATTCAACTACACAGATACATCAATTCTTACCAATCTTTCTTTGTTATGAACATCTAGTTCTGACTGTACTGCAATACATTTCTTCCTCTTTCTATTCAGCAAGTCTGCTATGCATCGACTTGTTTTGTCATTCTGCTCTTCTTCAACTTGTTCTGTTATTCTGATCTGCGTTTCATCTCACACTGCACATATGCTCAGTCTCCTTCTGTGCATACTCTCATTTTCTTTTTCTTACAGTTTCTTTCTTTTCTCATATAGAACGACCACCACACTTACACTGTCTGTCTCATTTTCGTTTATACACACCCCCATGGTGGTTCCACTTCCCATTTCCTTCGGCAAAAGAAAGACAATTGTCCGAGCAACTGAAATGCCAACTAATCGGCAATCATGAGTTCGTTTCGCTAACAGATTCGAAACTGAGGGGTTAACTGTGAGAGGGAACAGTAACCCTCCGATCAACACTTGATCTGATGGTTCAGATCCTTCCGCAATTTCGCATATCATGATTTCGAAATTCCTGATGTTCAATGTTCTTGTCACTTACAAATCCTGATCCATGAAACTCCGTAAAGAAGTCAGATCAACGGTCGAGATCACATCTTGATCTGACAGTTCAGATTTAGTCGGGATTTCACACATTGCGATTTCGGAATTCTTGTTGCATTGTTTCTTTTCCCTCTCCATGTTGTAATTCACGAAACTCCGATATGAAATTGGATCAATGGTCCAGATCTGGTCTTGGTTCAACGGCTGCGATTAAATCATGATTTCGCATATCGCAATTTCGGCACTCTTGTTGCATTGAGTTCTTTCCTCTCCAAGTCACGATCCCTGAAAATGAGCTTGGTTTCTCTTTCTCTTTCCTCCATGTCTCTCTGATGTGACCAAGGACTGTGACCACAGCCTTATGCATAAGGCGCTTTCGCGATTTCACATTTCGCAATTTCATAACTCCTATAGTAGGAGTTCTTGTCATCTCCATCTCCCAATTTCTGAAACTCCGAAGTGGTGTAAACCTACTGATGTTACATGTGGATTGACACGTGTTGAATATTTCTACGTGTCACTCCGATTCGTGAATTACATGTGCCTAAAGTGTTGAATCAGCTTGACACTTGTCATTGCCTGGCTGTGCCACATGTTCTTAGGTTTGTTGACGTGTCTTGTTTTGGGATTTCGCATTTCGACACTTCAACACTCCTAATGTTGAGAGTCTCTAACTTCTGAATCTCTCGATTTCTGAAACTCCGAAGTGGACTGGGATCAACGGTCTAGATCAAACCTTGATCTGATGATTCAGATTAAATCGCGATTTCGCATATCAAAATTTCGCAATTCTTGAAGTGAATGTTCTTGATGCCTCCAACTCTCAATCCGCGAAACTCCGAAAGGGAGTCGGATCAACGGTCCACATAACCCCTTGAGATGGACAGTTGTCGGAATTTCGGTGTTTTGTGTGCCCGCTTCTCCTTGTTATACTTTAAAAGGTGTGCAGGTTCTCCTTTATCCAACGATGGTCGAGTTCTACGCTTGGATCTAACGGGTGAGATCTTGTCAAACTTTATGGGTCTTCGATCATTCGACCTTCCTGAACTTATATTTTGTTTTCCTATTGACTACTCATGCCATCTTCATTGTTTTACTTTCCATCAATGACAATCATTCGTTGTCTGTAAAATATTTGCCATTCGTTGTCTGTTTAATATTTGCCAACAATCTCCCCCTTTGGCATTGATGGCAACACAAGCACCCACTTGCATTCGGACTTGACTGCATTCAAACTCGATTGCATTCGGACTCGACTCTCCTCCTGAACTCTTTTCTCCCCCTTTGACATCAATGTCAAAGAAGAAACACTCTTCCTCTGATCTGTTCGCAAAACAAAATCCCCCTATCGACTATAAGCATCTTGGAAATACACCATATATTCAATAAGTACTCCCCCTAAACATATGAACAGATTAGACACAAGATATTATAACCCCCAACTTTTGACGAATATATCCAAAAGGGGTCGATGCTAATGGTTTAGTAAAGATATCAACAATCTGTTCTGTAGAAGGTATATAATTCAGTTGAACATTTATGTTTGTAACTTGTTCTCTGAGAAAATGGTACTTGATTGGAATATGCTTAGTCTTGGAATGAAGAACAGGATTCTTGGAGACACTAATGGCACTGGTGTTATCACAATGATTTGGAATGGGATCAGTGTAATTTACCTTCAGATCTGCAAGAGTTTGTATCATCCATAAAATTTGTGTGTAGCAAGTAGCAGCAGTAATGTATTCTGCCTCTGTAGTGGATAATGAAATGGATCCTTGCTTTTTACTAAGCCATGCAACTAATGAGTCACCCAGAAAGAATGCTCCTCCACTGGTTCTTTTTCTCTCATCAACACAGTTTGCACAGTCTGCATATGAATAAGCAGTTAACTGGAAATTCTGATTTCTAGGATACCACAGACCATAAGTCATTGTTCCCTTCAAGTATTTAAATATCCTTTTTACAGCTACCAAATGACTTTGTTTAGAAAAAGACTGAAAACGACCTACCATTCCAACAGCTTGCATTATATCAGGACGAGATGCTGTGATGTACAGAAGACTACCTATCATGGAGCGATATGTCCTTTGATCAACATCAGGTGAGATATCATCTTTACTTAGCTTGCAACCAACCACCATAGGTGTGCTAACTATAGAAAAATCTTCCATCTGAAATTTCTTCAACATCTCTTTCAAATATTTTTCTTGAGAAATAAAAATTCCTGCAGAGCTTTGTTTTACTTGTAGGCCAAGAAAATATGACAACTCTCCTATCATGGACATTTCAAATTCTGTTTGCATAGAATTAGAAAACCACTGGACATATGATTAATTATTACAGCCAAAAATAATATCATCTACATAAACCAAAACAGCAAGTAAATTATCACCTTCAGACTTAATGTAAAGGTTACTGTCAACAGTACCTTTCTTGAACCCTTTTTCTTGTAGAAATTTGTCCAGTCTGTAATACCAAGCTCGTGGTTCTTGTTTTAGTCCATATAAGGCCTTCTTTAGCTTACAAACATAATTAGGATTATCTGTCAAAGAAAATCCTTCAGGTTGCTCCATATATACTTCTTCCTCTAGATCTCCATTAAGAAATGCTGACTTAACATCCCTATGATAAACTTTGAAGTTCTTATGACATGAATACGCAAGAAATATTCTGATACCTTTCAATCTTTCCATTGGTGCAAAAGTTTCATCAAAATCCTGACCTTCAACTTGTGCATATCCCTTATAGACCAATCTGGCTTTATTTCTAACAACTTGTCCTTTTTCATTCATTTTATTCTTGAACACCCATTTGGAACCTATTACATTCTTATCTTCAGGTCTAGGAACAATCTCCCAAGTATTGTTCTTCTCAATCTGATCAAGCTCTTCATTCATTTCTCTAATCCAATTATCTTCCTAGCTAGCTTCCTCAAAATTTTTAGGTTCAGTCATAGATAAAAAGGCAACATGAGATTGTTCTGAGTCTTTAATAAATTTCCTTCTTGTCTAAACTCCTTCATTTATATCCCCAATTATCTGATTTTCAGGATGATTCTTTCTAATAATTTTGAGAGGTGATTTTGCTTCTTTCTACTTATCTGTGTCATTTTGAATATTCACATCTTCATCTAATCTAGACTCTTCTCTTTCTAATCCTTGGACCTGTTCATCCTCATCTTCAACTATATCTTATGTTCTTGGTTCAACACTGCTTACATTTCTGACTGGGATTTCTTCATCAACTTTTATATCTATACAATCAACTAGTTTGTGTAGTCTCTTATTGTAACATTTGTACCCTTTAATATTTGTAGCATAACCCAAGAAGATACCTTCATCAGCCCTGTCATCATATTTGCCAATATTTTCATCATTGTTCTTGATATAACATGTACTCCCGAAAACTTTATAATGCTTGATTGAATCCGGTCTTCCAAACCAAAGTTCATTAGGGGTCTTGTCACTGTGCAGTCTGAGATGAGCTTTGTTAAGGATATGAACTGTTGTATGAATTGCTTCCACCCAATATGTCTGAGGTATGTTCTTTTCATTCATCATTGATCTTGCCATTTGTTGTACTGACCTATTCTGCCTCTCAACAACTCCATTCTGCTGTGGAGTCCTTGGAATTGTGTACTCTCTTTTGATCCCATGTTTATCACAGAAATCTTTGAAGTTCCCAGAACTAAACTCTCCTCCTCTATGAGACCTTACTACCTTTAATCTTTTTCCTGTTTGATTCTCAGTTAGAGCCTTAAATACTTTGAATTTTTCAAATGCTTCAGATTTTTCTTTCAAAAAGGCAACCCAAGTTAGTCTAGAATAGTCATCAATGATCAACATAAAGTA
>ML818811.1:111497-129619 GCA_009831015.1 Picea engelmannii
TGGTGGTATAAGGTACCCTAAATAGTCTATTAAGTATATATATGGATTAAGTGGACTTTTAGGTGATTTTTTGAGTGTTTAAAAGATTTTAAAGCACTTTTAAAGTGTGACTTAGTGATATGGCCGAAACTGTTATGAGCTTAAAAATGTGTTTCTTCAAGATTATGAAATTAAGAGTGTGAACACAAGTAAAGAAAATAAATATGGCTGAAGAATATTTAGGTTATCACATGCACAAATAAGTTTTCTATCCAAAAAATTACAACAGCAAGGACAACTTGCCTTCAAGAGATGAAAAGAAAATTTAATGTGTGTTTGCCTACTTAACCATTTAACAACATTCAAGCCTAAGCAAGTGGCTTCTAATAGATATAAGAAATAGAGATATAAACCATTCACTTATCTAAGCACTTAGAGATTAAGGCATTTAAAAACTAAAACTAAATTTTTAAAAATTTATTAATTTTTTTAAAATTTTAAAATTTATATATATATATTCCTAATCTCTAAATCTTAAAAGAACTTAACCTAACTAAGAAAATCCTAATTAATTGCCTACCTAGTTGGGAAAGGAATACCCCAATAGGTAAGGTTAAGTGGTTGATGATGTGATTAATGATCTATTGATTAATGCTATCATTGTTTTAGATTTAATTTAGAGATTAAGGCATTTAAGATCTAAGACAAGTGCATGAAGAAAATACTTGAAGATTAACTAAGCAAGTGAAGATCTACTTAGGTTACTTATTATGCCTCCCAATAGGCTTAAGACGATGATTATGTGTTTGATCTAAATCTAAAACAATGATAGCATTAATCAATATATCATCAATCACATCATCAACCACTTAACCTTACCTATTGGGGTATTCCTCTCCCAACTAGGTAGGCAATTAATTAGGATTTTCTTAGTTAGGTTAAGTTCTTTTAAGATTTAGAGATTAGGGCAAACAAGTAAAGATATATATAGATAGAAAGAGGTAGACTAAAAAACTAAGTAAGCAACCAAGAGACAAACTATACCCCATGTCCTATGTTTATAAGGTGTCCCTCACCTTCTAAACCTCACGTCCTAGCTAAAAAAGAGAGAAAAAATGATAAAAAATTGAAACCCTAGCTAGATCTAACTACCCAACAAGCTCACACAAAGAAGAAGGTCGTACCACTTCTTCCTATAGGAGTGTAAGCCACTACAAGAAAGCAAAAGAAACCAAAACGCACCAAAATGATGAAAAACGAAAGGTAGAGTTGAGAGATAGCTACCAAACCCCTTGGAGGGCCTTCTAGTGTTGTGTGGATGTCCTTTGGGCAGCCAATAGTCCTCTCAATCAAATCTGAAACCTGCAAAACCAGCAAGCTATGCTTGCTAGAAAGCTACACACAACCATGAAAAATGATGGAAAACCCTTGCTTTTTTAGGGCAAGAACTTTCCACAAGGACAAGAGAGTATATTGTATATAAATGACCTATCTAAACATGTTATGCTAGCTGAAAAATGAATGTGTATGAACAACAATATAGATGAAGAGTAAAGGGTTAGAGAAGTGGACTGTATGAGTGCCTCAAGAGACCCTTCTCGTTGAAGGAGTTCCCAATGAAACCCTTGAAGTATAAACCTGCAAAACTTCCTTAAGTGATGTGCATACAAGAGATAATATGTTGATGTATGTAAATAAAATGACACTTCAATCCTATCTAATACATCAATATAGATAAACCCATAGGCATACGCATTAATAGATCTACTTAGATAACACTTTACCTAAGATCAAAACTTTCAATCACCCAAAGAAATTGATACAATGTTACCTCATAAGCATAAGAATATCAAGCATATGCATTTCTCCTATAGTTATCCTACAAATTTTATCCTTTATTATTACTCAAAAAATAGATCTTGGAGAGAAAATATTCCAAAACCCTAAGAGCATAGAATGGAAAAAGGGAAAAATGGAGAGAGAGAGAGAGAGAGATGAAAATCAAGTAGCATAACAATAGCTCAAGATATGGTGAGTTGGGAGTGAGGAGAGAGATCTATTTATACTTGGAGAGGCAAACCTACCTCTCTTGGATCAATGCCAAGTGTCCACCACCAAGCNATAGGCTATGGGATTCATTCTAGGGAAAGGGAAGAGGCCCCAATAATTAAAAACTAATTTTCCTTGGAGATCAACAAAAGGGGGGCGTAACTCTCCTCGGAGGGCGCAAAAAAAGGGTGAAATGGAAGGAATGGAGGGGGGTTAATGAGAAAAAGGGACTGGGATCACCCTAGGAGTTTATGTTGGGGTTAAAGGGAGTCATAAATCATGAGAGGGGGCCCCATTTAAGTCACAACGTCCACCACCAAGGAAAAACGTCAATCCCCCTAGGGGGGCGTAACTTTTGAGTGTAGAAGGTGGGTTAGGGGTTATAAAAGGTTGGGAGGGTTATGTTGTGGTTAGGGGGTCCCTCTCTAACCTTTATTCCATCATTTTACATCCTCTAACTCATTATTACAATTTTTACATTTCTTCCATGTTTGGACTTTAGCAATTAAAATTGTTGTTTTAGACTGACTCACACTCTGGGTGGACAAACCCATGGCTAAAGTTGTCCAACTGAGATGAAACTTGGTCCATGGATGTAGGGGGTGCTATTCAATTTATTTTGAGCATAAACACCCCTATCAAAACTCCAAGGACCTAGTTTTTACAATTATTGCTAAAAAATAATCAATTAATTAAATAATTAAACCTCCAAACTTAGGGAAATTTAATTAAAAATTAATTAATTAAAAAAAACTGACTTAGACTCGACGAAATTACACAAAACTTTATAATATGTCTTGCATGGTTATTTACAATGATTCCCTATAATAGTTACCAAAACATAAGCCCACTACAATGTCCTTCACCACTTTGGAGGAATTATTGCAAGTGTGAGGGAAAAACTCAAGGGAAATCAATAAGGCTGAAAAGCCTAACTGATAACTTGAGGATAAAAAACCCTTAGTGAAAGGAAATCTCCTAGTGAGTCGATCCCAAGGTAACTAACCTAGAAATGACTCATGCATACCTATTACATTACTAACCCATGCAGGGGTGCGGAAATTCCAATTACAAAATAAAGTGTTGGGGCCAAACACTTCCCTATAGGACCAAATGTCTTCGACAAATTTGCCTCTGATGATGTATTTCTTCATGGCACATGGAGTTTACCACCTATGTTAGAGAGGTGGTAAACACTGTCAACCTATCTTATATCATTAAATGTGCATGAAGGGAAACAAAGACGAGCCATGGAATGCCAATTGCACTTAGGTCAATACCTTAAAAGGATTAATTTATTTTTCTTTCTAGGTAACATATTCTTGGGGGAAACCTATTTTTGGTTGAGTTTCTTCCTCTTACCTCTTCTTGGGTTTACTTAGGTTTGGATCTCAACAGGTTTCCAACAAAACCCTAAAAAACTATCAACTCTCCTGGTAAAACATAAGGCAACGCTGCGCACAGGGTGCACATCGCAGTCTCACCCGAGATAGTTTTAATGGGAGACTGCAATACTCAAGTGTTTTCAGTATAGGAAGGAGTGGGGATCTATGGTTGTGTTCTTCCTTATTTATGCATTAACCTTGTTAATTATTTAAGTATTTCTAGGATTTATACATCTTTAGCCTTACACATGCATATTGATACATCTAGTTTAATCATTCATTCATAAGCTAATCATTGACAAAAAGTAAACATTCATTAAACATCACACATAACCCAATTTTTACCATGTTTCACCTCCTCTTGGGGCTACGTCCATGAAGATCTGGCTTATCTTCCCTTTTAGTTAATCTGCTGCAAGATATTGCGTTACACGCATTACATCTTGGTAATACAATCAATATTGAGGGTGGGAACCCTCTATGAGGTGGACTAGATCATATCGGGCTCCTCATCCCGTGACCTATACCTAAAAAACCTCTCTTGACTCTTCTACAAACTTATTACAATCGACAATTCCACAAAGTGATATGATCCTTTTCTCTCCTTAACTGACATACCCCTTTCTAGACCTCCTAGGTTATTATTTATACTATTTTACAGGATTATAGACATTACAATCCTTATCAAAAACCCAAACCCTATCCCGGTTAGGTTTGTCTTATTTCATTCCACATTTCTTTTCCTCTTGCATGCTGCTTTTCCTTCTTTTTTTGCATGTTTCTTTCTTGCCACTTCTTTCACATGATCCAAAATTAGATCTTCCTTTCCAAAAATAGGTCTTTCCTCAAAACAAATCCTTCTACAAAAGTAGGCATGTGCCCATAATAGACTTCTTTTCTCAAAATAGGCATGCACTCAACAAGCCCCCAACACTGACATGTGGCTCATGCCAAGCCACTCAGGTGGTGTGCACTCCCTGAGTAGCCTTAGCCAAGCTGTGAAACTAAGCTATGAAACTTTCCTTCTAATTCTTTCCCTTTTTCTGTAGCTTGCGCAGCTTTCTCTGTGAGCTCCTTTATCCTATGTGTTGTGATGTGTTCCCTTAGAGACTTTGTGCTCTCGGCATGATCCTGATCCATTCTTGTCTTCTCCTCCTCCAGTTCCACAATTATTTGCATTGCTTTCTCCTAGAGAGGTTCTAATTGGGCTTGCTTTACCTTCTTGTTATTCTGCGTAGTCTTCAATTCTGTCAGCATGGTCTTCATCTCCTGCACACCCTTCAAACATTGTGTAATGTTCATGGCCTTTTGTCGTTGCTTCAACTCCTGAATTGCATTTCTTATTTCCTCCTCTTGTTTTTCTATTTGTTGGACCTTGTCATCTTCCTCCAACGCTATCCATAGTTGTGTAGTCCTATCAAAAAGTTTTGTGTCCTTTTTAGCTTCTTTCTCCATCATTTCCACTTGCAGGGTTTCCTGTTGTTCCCTTTCAACTGTGTCTTCGGGAGGGGTGGTTGGTGTTAAATTTTCTTTGAGTTCATCAATATCCTTTCTATAGTCTTAAGGCATCTATGCAATGATTTTAATCTATACTTCAACACTACTCATGGCTACCTGCGCGTCGTCTAGAAATTTTTTAAATACTTCCTTCAGCTTCTGCTCCAATTTATCTACACATTGCTTCTCCTACTGTGTCTCCATCTGGACCTGTTCTATCACAATTTCTAGTGCATCCTTTCCATATCTGGTTACTTGCAATTCCATCACATCTACTATGGCTCGCAATTGCACTTCCTCTGGGACACTGACTTGTAGCTTATATAGTGATTTTGTTGGTATTTTAGCCAATACCAACTATACTTGCACCAGGTATTTAAGTGAAATATGTGTTATGGCCTTGTCAACCTGCAATATCTATGTTATGATCTGGAAGTTTGGACTTTCTTGTGCTATGATTTGGATTGTGTCTTCTTCATTCTGCGTAGCTCTATCCCTTGATTTTGTCACTTGGGGGATTGGTTATATTCCCCTTTCTTGCATTTGGTTTTCTTGTAGTTGTTCCAGGACCTGGTTAATGTTGACCGACTCATTCCTTATCCTCCCTCTTTATTTCTCGTCCTCCTCAAAATCTTCTATTGTGCGGTTATGTAACCTCTCTATGACAATATCAACATCATCCTCGGTGATTGTGTATTCCAAGATTTATTTGTGGGTCTTGGCCTTCTTGCGCATCCCACCTGTATGTATGATTGGTCGTTTGGGTGGCCCTGTCTCTTGTGGATTAGTTGTTTATGGAGTTTCTTGTGTCGTTGTGTCCCCATTCCTTATGCTTCCTACGTTGGGGCATTATCCTTCTTTCCCATTTGTGCATCCTTCTTTGGGGCATTTCCCTTCTTCTGTTATGCTATATTTTTACTGGCCTTCCCCTGTTATGTTAGCTTCTTGGTCGCAACGGTTTCTCCTACAGATATATTGGACGACCCTTATTCCACTTATTTTCCCTTGGTCATGTCCTTGGTGATGACTAGGATCTTCCAATCCTCTTGTGAGTTTTTCATTTCTCATTCAATTTCCTCTGTGTTGATGTAGAATCAAAGTTGTATCCATTATTTGTTTGGATTCCCACGCTCCTGTATCCACATATTGTGTCGCATGGCCCTAAAGTTGGCTATCCCTTGATACTGTGCTACCACCTCAAGAGCTATTCTCCATGTGTTGGCTATATTTTCTTACCGATCACTGAAATACCAAGAAACATTGTTGGCATTACCACTTCTCCACTTTGGATCCAAAGTTCTTCCCAACGGTGTGTATCGTGCTACACAACATCATCCTACTCTATCACAAAAATATGAGTAGGTGGGCTCCTTCCATTCAATTAGCGCTATCAGTATGATGATCCAGGAGTAGTGGAACTCAGTTCCCAAGTCTTACGCAACCATGTAGTTTTCTAGGAATTTATTTAGTAAGCATGGGGCCCAATTGAGTATTGTATCGTTTGTGAATTGTGTTGTCGCTATGACAACCCATGCAGGGACCTCCTCCTTCTGGAATTTGCGAATGAGTTTTCATTCCATTAATTTTGTTTCCATCCTAGTGGTTGCGTCACTAATCCATTTTATAATGATGTCGTGTGAGCCAATTTATGTCCCATAATTTTTCTTCATCTCCTCTGCGAGTACCTTTTCCTTGGTTTTATCATCCATGTATTGCATGGGCTTCTCAGCTTCTCACCATCTAATGAAAATATTGTGATGAATGAAATAAATTCAACATCGATGGAGACTAGTTCATCTAGCCACAAACCTCCTCCATGGAGGACCGCCAGTAACTGCTTCACACATTTTTTCACATCTTTCCCCTGTCCGAAGTGAGGAATATCTAGAAAATTCAAAATCCTTATGTTTTCCAGGACTGCTGCCCATTTCTTTGCATACAACACTGGATATCCTAAACGATATGTGTTTTCCATGTTGTTTGGCTAGGTGCATGAACCTTTGGTTGTGCCATCATGGGAATGCTTCCTTCTCTAGTTTTAAATTTGGCTGCTACGATTTTTGAACTTGCATATTTTCCTCATGTCTTCGTGCTCCTTAGCTTCATGGGTTTGTAAATTAACAATGCGTCTTGTTTGGCCCACGTTTTAGTTATATAGGGGGTGTTATAAGTTCCCTAAATCTTCTTAGAGACGATTCTTTGATGGTCATAAATTTGTTAAATCTTCTCAAGCATGCTTCGTTAAGTTTCTTAAATTCCCAATTCACGCCCGTTTACCTTGAAGATTGGTTTTCACTTTTCTAATTGTCCTGTTTTCAGGTGCGTTTCAATTTTCTGGTGCACCGTGCGTTTTTGTTCTAAAATTTCCCTTAGTGTGATGTCTTTTCTTCCTATCATCCATATGTTGTGCACAATCACCTTTTATTTTTGTCGTGTTGATTCCACTGTCTGATGTGCACGATATTTCCCAATATTTTGTATTTTCTTTCTTTGTCTACTTTTTTCTTCTTTTTCTAGTTTTGTCTTCCTTTTTCTTATTTTTCTAAAATCTACTATAGTAAACTATATACATGACTTTCTTACAACACTTTAAGTTTTAAGAATTAGTAGCTTGGTTGTCCCTGTATAGTTTCAGTCGACTACCGTTGATCATTCCTTTCAGTTTTATTCCTCCCATGTCTTTTAGCTGCACAAATCCCCCATTTGTGAAATTATTTACTTCATATGGCCCTATCGAATGCATTCTAAACTTACCGGGTGTTGTAAAAATTTGTTGTCATAGAGAAGAACTAGGTCTCCCCTCTTAAAAATATTATTTTTAATATGTCTGTCATGCCAAGATTTTTCTCTTTCTTTCTATACTTCCTGGTGAAATCCTTCTAGAATCCTATGCTCTTCCATTTCCATTAGTTGACTTAACCTCTCTTGTACTGCGCCTCTTCTTTTCATGTTGATAATTGTGGCTACGCACAGACTGGGTACCAGAAATTCTAATGGTACCACTGCTTCCCACCCATACACCAATAATGGTGTCGATCCTGCCAACTTCTTACATGTGGTCCTATATTCCCACAATATTGTTGCTATTTTCAAGACCCAATCATCCATGTTGACATTGTAGATCTTAGTCAAACAATTTTCCAATATTCTATTAAACGCTTCTACTGTTCCATTCAATGCCTGAGGATGATATAGACTTAAAACTCCTCAGTTATACTTGATGGTATTATTAATAAAATGAGTTCCTTGGTTACTCATTAAAATCCTGGGACATCCAAATCTGGTGATCACTTGCTCAAATATTAAGTGTGTTGTTGTCTTTGTGCTACAATATTTGACTGGTGTTGCTTCTTCCCATCTTGTTAAGTATTCAGTCACAACAATAATATATCTAGCTCCTAACCTTTTTTCTAGTGGATTAATAGGTCCATCAAAGTCTATTTCCCATTTTGCAAAGGCCTGTAGAGTCACTTGTGTTCTTAAAGGCATCTCATCCCTTATGTTGGGTTTTCCAACCCTCTGATAGACATCACATCACTAGAAATATTCCTTGGCATCTTTATGGACTATTGGCCACCATAATCCTACATGCAATACCTTCTGCATGGTAGTTGTTCCTACATAGTTTCCTCCATATATACCTTCACGAGATTCTACTAAAATTACATGCCTTTCATGTTCCAATACACATCTTCTCAAAATTCTATATGTGCCCATATTATATAAATGTCTTGCAATGAGTTGATAGTCTGCATCTCTGACTACCATATTTTTCTTCTGCGCAGTGCTAAATTCATGTGGTGCAACCCTTTTACTTAAGTATTCAATAATATCAATAAAGTATTCATTAACTACTTGTACTGAAAATAATTGTACATCATGAAAATTGTCTTCCAAGTTAGTAGATTATTCTCCATTAGTTACCCTAGATAGGTGATCGGGTCCTACATTCAACTTCCCTAGTTTGACTATCAATTTGAAATCAAATTCTTGAAATAATAATATCCATATGCAGATCCTCCCCCCCAATGTTGGCTTGTTGACTAGATATTTGAGGGCAGAATGGTCTGTGAACATTTTAAAGTGTTTACCCAGTAAATAGTGCCTAAATTTCTGAAGTGTGTATACCATGGCTAAGCCTTCTCTTTCTATAGTGTTGTAATTCTACTCTGATTCTGATAGATTTCTTCTTGCAAATGATATAGGATGGTCTAAGTCCCCTACTCCTGGTTGCGCCATAATTGCTCCAAGTGGTATAGTTGATGCATCTAGATGCACATAAAATGTCTTTTCCCAATCTGGGAATACTAGTATAGGTGTTGTTACCATATTTTTCTTCAAAGTGTCCAATCCTTGCTGACAACCCTCATTCCACTGAAATATATTGTCCTTAATTAACATTTTTTCCATTGGTACATTAATCTATGCATACCCCTTTATAAATTTCTTGTAATAGCATGTATGTCCCAGTGTTTCTCTAAACTAGTGCATTGACTTTGGTGGTGGTAAATTTACATTGACTGCAATCTTAGCAGGGTCCACTAGTAAACCTTGTTTACACAATATATGTCCCAACAATATTTCAAAAGGTGTATCGAAAATGCATTTCTTGATGTTTAATGAGATCTAACATTACCTGCATCTTTCCAACATTAGTCTTAACACTTATACCTGGTCCTTTAAAATATTATATATAGTCTAATCATCCAGATATACTTCAAGAAACTAATGTATGAATTCCTTAAAATAAGCTATGACTACTCTTGAAAAATTGGTTGGTGCATTCTTCAACCGAAATGGCATGACTATATATTGGTAGGATCCCCATTCTATAGAAAATATGGTCTTATACCTTCCTCTAGATATATTTTGATCTAACGGTAACCTAAGAATCCATCTATAAATGAATATGCTTCCTAGCCTCCCACATTTTCTAAAACCTCATCTGTAAAAGGGGTAGAGAAAGAGTCATGTAAGAAAGCATCATTGAGTTTCCTCAGATCTAAAATAATCCTTATCCCCCCTTGTTTGTTTTCTTGGACTACCATAGGACTGATCCATTTAGATTCCTCTTTTGGTTCTATGATACCAGCTTCCAACATTCGGTCAATTTCTACTTTTAATTTATTCTTATACATTGGATTCAGTTTGTAAGATCTCTTCCTGACAGGTCTAGCCTCAGGCTTGAGGGGTATTTTCATCTCACCTATCTCACCTGCTATGCCTTTCATCTCTGTAAAGTTTGTTGGGAATAGTTCATTGTATTCATGTAGTAACTCCATTATTCTTTCTATTGTTTTCTCATTCTAGTAGTCTCCAATACTCGCCATTTTAGGATTGTCATTCATCCCAATGTTGAATTTATTAACTTTGATTGGTGTAGTAAATACATATGAATCCAGAGATGGGCCTTCCACCTCTCTTTATCCTTCAATATTTGTGATCTGAATGTTAGGCAGATCATCTTCATCTAGTTCTTCTTCTTCCACATGATAGCATGAAAGTAACTCTTCGACTGTCTGTCTATTCTGTTGTTGATATTATGTCATGATTTCAATCTTTGGTTCATAAATAAATATCATTCCTCGTATCATATTCAGTTTTGAATCAATGTTTGATTTCTCATTTTCAAATGAGAATGTTACTACAAAGTTATACTATAATGTTATCCATTTTTTAGTGCATCTCTTGATCTATATACCAGTTCCCTGGGATTCCTTCCAATGTATGGATAAAGTGATGAGGTCATTCATTTGGTGGTGTCATCCTCCAATGTGTTCTACACTTCTCCAAGTGTTCAACTAGTGTTCCTTTTCCATCATACTTTTGGACTATGTTGCTCAATGGTTCTGCACCAAATCTAATGTGTTGTAGTCAATTACACTAATACGAACCCTAAATTGTTTCTTTGTGCGCACCCCACCATATTGTAGGTATTTCCTTGAGTGAAATATATAGAGCTAAGAGCCTATGATTTTCTAACACTTCCTTTTCATATTTTGTTATAAATTCCTCTAAGTCATTTAACCCATGAGAACTAGGAGGTTCTCTTATATCTGTAGCAACCCATCTTACTCGAAGATCTATTCTTGTGCACCTCCTTATGGAAAATTCATGTAATCACTATTGCTAATTCTATAAACCTGTTTCTGAGTCTGAAGCACATGATGTAATTCTTCTCCAATAGGGTACCTTATCTGTATTTGGGTTAACATAATTCTCTTGTCAGGCGGTGGTTTTGTACAACTGATTTATTTCTTCAAGATACAAACAAGTGGCCTCTACAAACCTTTCTCCTTCTAAAGGATCTAGTGGTCCAATGACTCTATACTCACCTAATTCAAGATTCATTTTTCTTGTCTTCAGGTTGATTATAGATTAGTTATAAAATTTCCAATCCAATCCAAGCAATGGGGGGTAAGGTGTTGTGCCATATACTATCTCTATTACATCAAAACTTTCTATAGTGTGCTCTCCATCCAAATCTACTATCACAACTTTAAGTCTTCCAATAGGTAACACTCTATGTTGAGTTTCTAGTTTCAATTGGATAGGTGAATATCCTAAGGTAGGTTCCCGCATACACTGCCACATCTTCTTAGGTAAGACATTTACTTCAGAGCCTAAATCTAGTATCCCCAATGCTGACATTCAATTTGAATTCTATGCTTGTTCTTCTTCTTGTATGGAGATGATTGACTATTTTTTGTTATAAATTCCCTTCCACCTTTGTGTTACACCTATCTAGCATATATTGTAAGACCTTAACAGATGATGGGACATTCAATAAATTAACACTGAATTGTAGAAAATTATTTATGGTACTTACTTGCTCTAGAGGTTGTTCTTTATTGGTCTAGTCCATTGAGAATGACATCCCATATATTAGTGGATTTTTAGGTTGTTGTGTGGCTGATGTAGATGAAAAATTATTCTTGAGATACTCTTATATGGATTCCTCAAATGTTTCCTTTTCTTTCTGTGCAACAAA
This sequence comes from Picea engelmannii, assembly GCA_009831015.1. Classification (NCBI taxonomy): domain Eukaryota; kingdom Viridiplantae; phylum Streptophyta; class Pinopsida; order Pinales; family Pinaceae; genus Picea; species Picea engelmannii. The sequence continues at coordinate 123,399 of ML818811.1, forward strand.
ATATTGTTGTGGCTCAGTGTTCTTCTTAACCCATTGGTGTTGATCTAGATCATGTGATACTGCATTAGATCCCATCTTGGATCCTCCTCGAGTGACTATATTAATGTTTCTCCCATCATCTATGGATTCTGCAGAAATCCATTAGACATTTTGGTTGTTCTAGTTTCTTTTTTCCTGGATCTTCCCCAAGAGTGTTGGATAGTATTATGTGTCATGATCTATTGCCCGATAGTACATACATGTTGTTGGTGGAAGTGGACAATCCCTTGCATAATTTCCTGGTTGTTGGAAGTTGTGGCACACTACTAGTCCTATGCCTCATCCAAATCCTCCTATGCCTTGTCCTCCACCTCTATATCCACCTTGATCTCTACGTGGTGTGTTGCATTGAGGTACCTGGTTATAATGCATGGCATTATACTGTGGTTGCGCGTTATTATACTACGGCTGCACATTGTTGTATTTTTTTTGCACATTATTGTATGGTGGTGGTACCCATTTGAAATGAGGTGTAGATTTTCCTATCATCATTTCTACTTTCACCCTATAAGTATATGAATTTATTTCTCTCATCATCTCCATCATCCTACAATCCTTATCATCATGACCCACTGACTTGCAAAAATTGCAATATGAGCTTTTGGGTATTGTCTTATACTTATGCATCAATGGAAAATGATATGCATCATGCCCATGTGTTTTAAAAATCTCACACCACGGTCCTCCTATTGGTAAGGTATTTGGTACACCTATTTTCATATACTGCACAAAAGTTGGACATTTGTTCCTATGGTGTACTTTTTTCCTGCATAGGGTACACAAAACAACTTCTCTTTTCTCTTTTCCCTTATTTAGGTTAAGTTGAAATGTTATATTATTCATATCCTCCTTCAACTCCTCTATTATTGGATCTAGTGTATGATACTAGTTTTCTTCCAGTTGTAAGGCCGCCTACATAACCTTCGCATGAGTTTGGAAATTTTATTGTCTTAACGAGTATTTTAAGTGTGGTAACAATGCATTCACAAATAAGTGCCTATGTTGCATGTTGGTAATTACATACTTCAACTTACCTTTCAGACACTTAAACCCCCTATCAATCTCCCATATAAAATCACCTGGTTTTTACCTGATTTCAATCATTTCATTCATATATTGGTCTTATGAGTTGGGCTTCTGAAGTTTTTTTATCAATAGTTTTTTCACGTATACAATAGTCTTTGTTAGTCCTGGTGGATTGTTTAAATCTAGGCTCATGTACCAATCTAGTGCACAGTATCTTACTGTGATAGATAATTGCGATATTTTTTTAATCCTCATATATGATCTCATTTTCTTCCCAGATATTATCACAGATGAATAAGTTTTTTTCAGGGTCCTCTGATGCCTTTCCCCAAAATTTTGGTAATCTGACCATGGGATCATGTCCTGCCATTTTGAACTATGTTGAACTACTATCTTTGTGTGGTGTAGATAATTGATTGTTACTTCCTAAATTGGATCCTCCAGTTGATGATCCTTGATTGGATGTGTGTCCTTTTGTTTTTCTTCCACTAAAATGTGGTTGTCTAAATGTTGGTGTTCTTTCTGGTAAATTAGTCACACATGGGGTTGTAGGTTCCACAATGATTGTGATCTGGATTGGAGTTCTACCTTATATCCCTAACCTTGGACATCCTTTTTTCCTTTCATATGTTGCGCACAGGATTTCCTCAATATTATCCATAGCCCGGAGATCCTCTACCTCTTCTTCATCACTTTCCATGCCCTCTCTGTCAGCTATGGCTCTCTTCTTGTTATTCATTTTATATTGGTAGGGTACTCCATTGTGCATATTTCCATATGTTTCCATTATATTCTTTATCTAGTATTTCTCCATCATTATTGGTTCCATGACCTCCTTCTTCTTTCCCTTATCCATATCTCCCTTAATTTCTCAACCTCTTGTTAGTGCTTCCCCCCTTCCCCAATGCACGCAGGGAAGCTTAGTTATCTTATTCCATGGTAATCACATCGTTGTCATACAATAAAATCTTGATTGAAGTATACAACAATATGATGTATCTACCTCTCAGTCCTTTTAGAAAATCATGCTCTACTATAGTGTAAGAATTCACGGTATCTACTACAAATTTGGTGATAATCCCTGCAACAATACTATCTAACCAGAAATCTACTATATGCATAAATTTGTTATTAACTTGTTGTAACTGCACGATATCCACATGATTCCACTCCAACTATCTGATTCGATTTGTAGGGTGGTTGTATTTTAATCTCAATAACCAATCCTACAACAAATGCGGGAAATCATAGAAACATACCTCATGCAAGTCGCTAAACATGTATTTTTCGAGATATTTGTGCGTTGTTAACTTAGTGTTTTTTTTTTCCTTCTATGCAAAATCAAGGTCCTTCGTTTTCAACCATCTTTCAATATCTACCTTCACTGGATTCCATGGCCTGAACATTCCCTTATATACTTCCATTATTTATGTGTTTCTTCCACGGATCTTGTCCACTAATTCCCATGCAGTTTCAGTTGATAATAAAACCATTTGTTGGTTTATTTTATTACTCTTACCTCTTCTTGGGTTGACCCAAGTTCGGATCTCAACAAGTTTCCAACAAAACCCTAAAAAACTATTTCCCCTCTTGGTAAACCATAAGGAAACATTGTGCACAGGGTGCATAGTGCAGTCTCACCCGAGATAGATTTTATGGGAGACTGCAATACTCAAGTGTTTCCAATCTCAGAAGGAGTGGTGATCTATGGTTTTTTTCTTCCTTCTTTATGCATTAACCTTGTTAATTATTTAATTATTTCTAGGATTTATTCATCTTTAGCCTTACTCATGCATGTTGATACATCTATTTTAATCATTCATTCATAAGCTAAGCATTAACAGAAAGTAAAAATTCATTAAACATCACATAGAACCCAATTTTTTTCGTGTTTCACCCCCTCTTGGGGATATGTCCAAAAATATCTAGCTTCTCTACCCTTTTATTTAATCTGCTGCAAAATCTTGGATTGAGTGCATTACATCTTCGTAATACAATCAATATTGAGGGTGGGAACCCTCTATGAAGTGGACTAGATCACATCGGGATCCTCAGCCTGTGCCCTAACCCTCATATCTCTTTTAAGTGATATGATCATTTTCTCTCCTTAACTGAAATACCCCTTTCTAGACCTTGTAGGTTCTTATTTATACTATTTTACAAGCTTATAGTTGTTACAATACTTATCAAAAACCCTAACCCTATCTTGGTTAGGCTTGTCTTCCTGTATGCCACGTTTCTTTTCCTCCTGCATGTTGTTTTTCCTTCTTTTTCTTCATGTTGATTTCTTGCCACTTCTTGCACATGCTCCAAAATTAGATCTTCCTTTCCAGAAATAGGTATTTCCTCAAAAATATCCTTCTCCAAAAGTAGGCATGCACCTAGAACAGACTTCATTTCTCAAAATAGGCCTGCACCCAACACCTCCTAGGGATTTCCCCTCATTTTTAAGATGGTACCCATGTTAAACCCTAKATTATCCATGGAACAAGGCTAGGTCAATAAATAATGAATATATCATATATAACACATCAAAAATTGGCTCAGTAAGAGAAAAGATGTCACATAGTCATATTTGAACCTGAGTGGGGAGGGTAACAATGTTTCCTCACAACCACTCGTGCTACAACCAATTGACAAGGATCAAACTCATTATGTTCAAAATAAGAATGATTACTTAAATGAACATAAAGATGAAGAAAAAAAATTGCTTCACTCTTTGGTGCATAATATGCTCCCCAAATACTTAGTTAGGGTCAAATAATGTGGAGACTATGTGTATCTAAGATTGGTTCATTAGGATATTCTCTACTTTTGTAACTATTTGGCCCCATTTTTCTATTTTTCTTTTATATATGTGATTGGATGTTCTCATATTCCATGTTATCATTGATCTTTTACGATATTCTCATGTTAATGGAAAAAGGAGACCTAAATAGTAAATAAATGAATGTTTCATAGCAAACATCATGTATATTTTAAACTTTTACAATTTACTACAAATAGATTCTTAACTAAAATGGAAAATATACAATGACACAGACACACATTACATGGAGATTTTATCTTGGAAACCCAAACTAGGAAAACCAACAACATATTTAGAGCCACACTTCTAATTCTTATTCATCATCAATCTTCATTGTTTACAATAAAATATATATATGATCCCATGGCATCCAAAAAACATAATATATTGACTCAGATTATTCTACAACTCTAATTCATTAAATAAAATTATAGAACCATGCACCACAAAACAACCAAAGGTGAAAAAATATGTTGAAAACTGCTAAAAAATGGACGCACAAACCGCCAATTTTTTTTTCCAGGGGATCCATCCATAAAACCACCTAGGCAGGTGGGATCCTCCCCCTTACAACCCCTTCAACAGGGGGGATCTACCTCATGTGACCCCCCCCCCCCATGCACCTGGTGCAATGAAACACGTGAGGTTGGTTGTGCAAAGAATATAACACATACCCAATATTCTCCCACTTGTTTTTTTCTTTGCATACAAGGGGTCACATGATTACATAGTCACCAATCCAAGGAAAAAATGTCGATTTTTTCTCTAGACTAGGAGAAATTCTTGGTGCTCATATACTTTGTCAATGAATCTACAACACTCTTCAAAGTGTGGACACCTTCATCAACAACACCTTCTTATATTCAACCATGTCTCTTAGAAATTGATACTAAACATCAATATGCTTTGTATTTGAATGATAAGTCAATTTCTTCGCCAGGAAGATTGCACTCTGACACTACTACATATGGGCGGATTATTCCACGAAAAATTTCCACGCTTCCACTAGTTTCATCATTTTTTTAAATAGGGCAAGATTTTTGTGGATATTTCCACGAAAGTTCGTTGCAATATCGACGAAAATATTAATTTAACCTAGTGAGGATTTTCGCCTCTATAGCGATGATCTTTCGTTGCAATAGCGACGAAAAGTTTACCTATCTCATTGGTCAGTGTTAACGACTAGTTGACTATTTTACCTATATATACGTGACTTTAAGAGACTTTGTGACACAATTTCTATAGTTGTGACACTATTGTTGGCTTTTGTTTGAGCTGTTTATTTTTTCCATCACCCACCGGTTGAACAAATCCAATTCTCGATCTACATAGCTCGGATTTTGAACTTGCAAGGTTAGTATGTTATTTTTTATTGATGTACTCATTTAACTTGTAATATTTTTTTGAAATGTCCAAATTGCATTTATCTTGTTTTTTCCTTGATAATATAATATGTGTGGACCATATTTCATGTCTTTGGCTTTTGGATCTAGTTGGTATATTCTATGGAAAAGGGTATGTGGATTTCATAATATTCTAGGTTTATGGAATCCACATATCCTTTTCCCTTCAATTGTAGCTATAATCTCTCTCTCTTTTCATTGATAAAGATATGGAATTGCTCTTGAAACTCAACCCTGATTGGTGAAATGATAGTAATTGATGGTTATATTCCCTACTTTAGCAGGGACTAATAAGATAAATAAACACTAACCCTAAACTTATGTTAGGTGTATATGTCGTTATTATATAAAGAAAACATTTGTACACATATGACCTTATTATAAAGATGTTATCTATGTCATCATGATGTTGATACTCTACACATATGATCACCTTATTATAAAAATGTTGAACTTATTATAAAGATTTAGGTCACCATAAATAAACATATTATAATTGAAAGGAGTAGCCAAAATATAAAAAATTGACAACTTACTGTTTGGTATGGTGTAGGTAAGACAATTACTTGTCAGGACAAGGATTTGTCACAATGAATGAAAATGACAGGAAGCTTGCTCAGTTAAGAGAAACATTAGAGGCGAGGGGTGATGGAAAATGTTATTGCCCTTGCTATGATTGTAGAGGCTTGCAAAATAGAATACTTTCAATAACAACAGCCCAAAAACATTGTAGGGAGAAGGGGCACGCCAAAGGGGGTTATGAATATCGTCCCTTGGTAAGAGGATTCAATATTTAATGTATTCTCTATAATAATCAGTATGCCATGAATTTTGGTAATATTTCTTATCGGGATTTTTATATTTTCTATACACACTAACTTTTCTGTGTTGTTTTTAAATATATAGATGATGCCCCCAAAGTGTCGACCTCCAAAGAGTTATTT
>ML818812.1:29353-40987 GCA_009831015.1 Picea engelmannii
ATGAAAGAAAATAGTTGCATGCAAAATTGTTGGAGGATTACATGTGAAGTTACAATATCCGTTGTTTTTTTGTTGGAATAAAGCATATGTATGCAGGCTACATTTATAAACCATGTATGGTCAGATGTGCGAATATGACATTACATGTTCTTTCTCCTCTACATAGACTGGTGTGCACACAATAGAATTTGTGTTGTGCTTGAGATATGATATGTGCAACAAAGATTCTGCAAGATTATATTTTGATGTTTGGAAGCATGTCTGGGTGGTTTGCCATAGAAAACTGAAAACTTGTATCGTGGGCACAACAGTTTGTGTAGAGGATAAAGAACATGGTTAAAGGGCATATCTAGATAAATTGCCAGGGAAAACTATAAATCGTTTAGTTGCGGCCATGCAATTGCGTGATATTTTGTGCCTTGTAATATATTTTGGCCGAGGAAAAAAAATCTATGCGTTTGCAGCCATGGATAGAGAAGCGCAAAGGTTCATGTTTCTACCTTTCTAGACTATTCATTCAGTCAGTTTTGTTGTGTGTACATATTGCTTGTTCTCCAGTGAATAACAAATTCCATTGATGTTCATTGAATTTTGTGCATTCCCACATTCAAAGAAACAGAGTAGCTGGAGAAAACGAGGGAGTCTTGACTGCATCGGCTGACAAGGATATAGAAAGGTGCATTCTTGTACTGTTGTTTCATATTGCGTTGTTTTGTATTTCATTTATGATCTGTATATGTGTTAAACTAGTTGCGTGCCTTCCTACATGGTAAGTTATCTTTCTTACACGCGTTCCTTCCTGCATACTAAGTTGGTTCATGTCCGTTGTGTTTGCGTTGCATTGCTACATTTAAACAAACAAAATGGCTGGACAAGACGAAGGACTCTTTGGCAGGTAAATAGAGTTGTTTCTCTTCCTTTTAGATGTTTGTCTTCATACTAACTTGCTTTCGTATCCATTGCATCTTCGACGTTGCTGCCTTGGAAAAAACAGGTTGCTTGGACAGGGAGATGAATTGTTCTGTGCAACAGCTGAGGGTTCTGTGGTGCAATCTTCTAAAAGGTATACCAAGTGTGCTGGTAAATTAAATATACAAACTGGGTGGGGGCATATAATATTATACTTGAAAACGATGACTTTGCAGTAATGGGCCTTTCTGCACTCCCTATTTCTACTTTTTCCATTTTCTATTATCCCTTTTGTTTTCTAATTCATCTGCCTAGTGTGCTTTCCGAAAATTCCTTCATGCGTCGGTTGGTGGACTAACAAATTCACATATGTGGTCATGCTTCTACCTTCTTCCATAGTTACTCACTTTCTTGATTGCAGGTGCCAGGCTGGTAGGTTGAAGATTGGTCCCCTGGCTTTCGAGGGTCCGCGATATACAAATTGGCCATGGTGCCCCACACTCACGCCATGTTTACTGTTAAACATTTCTCCAGTTAAAAAATTTAGATGCATACAGTTTTATGGTTATTTGGTCCTTCCGATGGACAATATACAATGAATATGCTTGTTTAGTCATGATGTTCATCTGCACATGCTTGCATTAGAAAAAGTTGGACTAGTGACATGGGCATGAGCAACTAGTCATCCCAGACATTGGTAGACCGACAAGGCCAAAGGTAAAGATGGATACGCTCTGCTCTTACTATGTTTACTAAACAAATTTGTTGGGCTATATATTCATCTATGGAATGGCGGATATGATGATGTCATCTGCAATACATGGTTTGCAGCTCGCAAGAAGTATCAACAAGTACAAGTGAGACACCGAATGTGTTACATGTTCCGTAGACTAAGAGGTGTGGTTGTGAAACTCTGGCTCCATAGTTCATCAAAACTATGCGTGTACTTGTAGCACACTACCATTCATTTTAGTTTTCATGTTCAAAAAAATGTTATCAGGTCTAGAGTTGTGACATCCAAAGTACTGTCAATAGAGGGCTTGAACAATCGCCAAACTGGACAAGTGTTCATCGGGGACATAATGGTTGTCTATAGCACCTACTTGGACAAGGCAAACAAAAGTAGATCCATTATGTGTGCTGACATGATAGACAATGACGCCATGATGACAGTGACACTAACTATTCCTCCACAACTTATCCAGAAACATGCAGAAAAGATATGGCCGCGTAATGGGATATCCATTACATATTTTAATATATTGTCCAAAAGAGTATATGACCGTGGTGATTACGATCAAATTATTTCGCTCAACGAAACAAGCATTGTGGAAAAAATTCCCGTTGTTTATTTAGAATATCGTTTCATCCCGGACTCGACTATCAACCAGCTTGCACAGAGCACTGATATTTACCCAATCGGAACATTTGGGGCTGCTGTCACGCTGGCAAGAAAATTTGGCTCGCAACACATTCTCCATATAAAGGATGGAGAGTCCGACAGCGACAAGGCAATGGTACCGCTTTTCATATTCAGTTTTGTCCTTTACTTTTGCATGTGCATGTTGTCGGATAAGTTACACAAATATTGCACTGTTCCATGTTGCAGCTACAATTGTTCAATACGTATTCAGATTTGTTTTCGTCAATGGAACAATAATTGCATAGAGCGCAGATTCCACTTATGTTGTTCAAAAATATAACAAAGAAGAGGGATGTTAGAGAAAGGATCTTTCGGACAACCCAGACAACGTTTGTAACAAAGTTGCGAGCAGATATAGTAGAGGATCTGAAGAAACTAGCTAGCTCTACAACTATTGTGTGTATACATCCACAAAAACATTCTCACTTTGCTTATAGAAATAGCCTTCAACAAATTTCTGAGCCTGCTTAATTTTTTTATTTTTTTTAAAGGGGAGGGGGGGGTGGGGGTGCAGTTGTGTATTATGTTGTTCAATGTATTAATCCCTTTGCTCATGTTCCCAGGTTGAAGGTCTTTTAGTTGCAGCCAATGTGTACTCGACCCCCTTTGAGCCTGTATGTGCAAGATGCAACTCCGCTGCTTCTACCTCCGCTTTGATAAGTGATGATACCATTGATTGTCTGTGATGTGGTGAAAAATGTGCATATATATATGGACATTGTGTGAATGTTGTTATCCAAACCGTGGGAAACACAACCGTGCATTGTACGGTTATGCAGCATCTGTTACAAAATGTGCTTCATGAGTTGGCAAAGTTGTCATATGAAACGTATCTACAAAAAAAGGCAAGCAGTGTCTACATGATGCGACAGCTTCGCATACACAACAAATTCACCTTGAATGAGAACAGTGCAATTTTGCATATCGACTGAAGAAGGGGAAAATATATATATATCAAACTTCGACATGAAACAAAAATACCTCATTTGTCTCTGTAACATTTGTTCAACATCCAGATGAATGTTCGTTTGACTTGGCCCATATCTCTGTAATCCCCATATATCGCATGTTCCCGATTATTTTCTACTGGGAACATATACCAGATGCAAGAGAAAACAAATGCGGCGACGTCTTTTATTTGTATATCAAATTGTTTGGTGTAAAGGTCGATGGGTTCTGCTCTATGGGAACTTCTGGGAACTTGCTTACGGCCTATTTAAAGTATGGTTGGTTCTTGGTTATCTGCTTTGTCTGTCAATTTGTATACCATGGAACTCCAACTGTTCTTTGGAGGACACAGAACAATATAATTGAATTTTTTAGCCAGCTAGCCTGCAGATCCGCCTGATAATTTATATGGCGTTGTGACACAAATGTACTATGTGGCTTGCTTTAGCAGATTTCCTTGATCGATGAACTTGGTCAAATTATTGTTCTGAAATAATTTGAAATCAACGAATATATAGTGTGTGAAGTGCAATTGTCCTATCATAGCAACAAGAGGATCTTAAAATTCAAATTGGTCATTGTTTTGGCATTTTTTCTTATTCGATGAACTTGGCAAAATTAATATCCTGGAATAATTTGAAATCAACGAATATATATTGTGTGGAGTGCAATTGTGCTATCATATGAACAAGAGGGCTTTAAAATTCAAATTGGTCCTTGTTATGCTTGCGGTGATAGAATTTAAAAAAAAACTTTCTTTTGTTTGCTTCATTTTTTTTAAAATAAGCGATTTAACATCCTTTAATAATTTAATGTAATTCACTTGTACAATATCAATAGTTAATATTAATAATTTAGTATTTGAAAATAATGTTTTTAGATAAAGTTTATTTAGGATGAGCATCCCTAAACAATTGCAATCTTGAACCCGCTAGACGTGGAGTCCACAAGTCCGCCTGTCAATTTGTATATCGCGGAAGTCTGGGTAATATTTGCAGAACACAGAACAAAAGAGGCTCAAATTTCAGCCCGCCAGGCCGAGAATCCGCGATCCAAAAAGTGCCCAACTATGGAACAAGGGATCCGCATATGCTCTATAAAATGTCGTCCATACTTTTTAAAAGTACATGTTTACTATGTATTCGTTGTTTGTCGGAAAACTTTTATATCAGTCGCCCGATCAGATTGTATAAACTTTCTCATCTAATTAAATTATGCAATATCAAAATTTAATATTAATAATTTAGTATTGAAAAATTGTTTTTAGATATGTTAGATAGTTGATAGGGATTAGCATTTGTAAACAATGGCAAACTTGAACCCGCCAGCCCTCAAGTCCATCTGTCAATCTGTATATCGTGGAACTCTGAGTGCTATTTGGAGGACACAGAACAATGAAACTGCAATGTTGAGCCAGCTAGCTCGCAGGTCTGCTTGTCAATTTGTATATTGCGGAATTGTGAGTGGTATTTGCACAATGCAGAACAATAGAGGCCCAATTTTCAGCCCGCCAGGCCCAGAGCCCCCGATAAAAAAAAATGGCTAAATATGGAATTCATATGGGATCACGACGGGACAATAAAAGTGCAATGTTCAGCCAACCAGCCCGAGTTCACCTGTCAATTTGTATATCGTGGAAGTCTGGCTGCTATTTGTAGGGCAGGGAACAATAAAACCTCAATTTTCAGCCCGCCGGACCGCGAACCCGCAATCCAAAAAGTGCCTAAGTATGGAATAAGGAATGCACATATGCTGTATAAAATATCATGTCCATACTTTATAAAAGTACATGTTTACTATGTATTGCTCGTTTGTCTGAAAACTTTTATATCAGTCGGTCCACCAAAATGGACAAACTTTGTCCTCTGCTTAAATTATGCAATATCAATATGTAATATTAATAATTTAGTATTGAAAATAATGTTTTTTTATATGTTGGATAGTTGATAGGTATTGCCATCCCTAAACAATGGCAAATTTTAACCCGCCAGCCCTTGAGTCCATCTGTGAATGTGCATATCGTGGAAGTCCGAGTGTTATTTGGAGGACACAAAACAATGAAAGTGCAATGTTTAGCCAACCAGCCGAAGAGCCCCTGATAAAAAAAAGTGGCTAAATATGGAATTAATACAGGATCGCTACAGCCCCGGATGGGGTGCCATGCGCTCACACGAGGACACGCAGGAGGCTGCGGGGATGCCAATTAATGGCATCAACCGGCGCAATCCCACCGCTGATCAACTGAATTATGGCTCGCACCAGCCACCTTAAAGTGACGAGCCCTCTCGCACGCGAGGATGGTACCAGGCGACAGAGCACTATCGACCTAGTGTTAATGGCGATCACGAGTGGAGTTTTATGGGATTTTCTAGCGGTGATCGACAAGGGGGAGATGTATTGGCCCTGCGCAGAGCTCATTTTGTTTGAGTGGTATCTCCAACCTCAAGCAAGAACAACAAAGGCAGCAACAGACCTGCCACTCCGGCCTCCCCTCACACCCAGACCTCCAGGGATCTCCACCATGCCCAGGATCATAGGCAAGTCGCGCCAAGGAGCAGCCTGTTACAGGGCTGAACCCCGGGGAAAACGCATAAAGCAATTTGAGAAAGCACTCACCCTGGCATCCATCCGACGGAGGAGAAATCCCTGGTCGCCTCCCATGGCAATTGTTGAGCAAATCAGCCCCGAAGAGGCACAACAAATTCATCCTCCCACAGTACATTCCGAGGAGTGCAGGCCACAGACAGAAGCACACCAGGGGAAGCACAGTGTAACAGAGCAGGAAGCACCGCAATGTCCACCTTGCATTGCTGAAGAGAACGAACTGCCCGATGAAATACAATATCCACCTTGCATCGTCGAAGAGGAAGAACCACCTGCTAACGACAAAGAGCAGGAGACAGGTAAGAGGACACCGCCCCAACCACCGGGTGACTCCAACGCAGGCACAACAAAGAACTCTGGCACGAGGAACTCGAGCGATAGGGGACGGATGGACCACGCCACCTTCGCAGAACTCTGGCACCTACCGCTTATCTTTGAGCTTCGCAGCATGCTCGACGACCTGGCCTTCCGTATAGCCAGGATGGATCAACGCATTGACATGCTCTTTGCAACACTCTCGAAGAATGCTTCGAAGAAGCAATGCCCCACATGCGCACAGGAGTACTCGATTCCAGCGGGATGGTGTCGGGCCAGCTACAAGCGAGCGAGATCGAGCCATCAGTTCTGCAAAGGCTCTGGTTAGAAACTTTTATGTTATTTCGGTTTAGTCAGTCTGTTGTAACTCCTTCTGGTTAGACATGATTAGTATTTTGAAAATTGATGGCACTGCCGCCCTGGTTTCCCCCGGGCAGGGCGTGCAAGTATATGTTATGATAAATAAATTATGCATGGCACAGGAAACCCAGCTGTCCTGGTTTCCTACTCAGGCAGGACAGCTGGTGTTACCACCCGCAGATGTATACTCTGGTTTTTTGATAATATAACAGGCTCCACCGGTTTATTTAAAAAAAAAAATACAGGATCGCTACAGAACAATAAAAATGCAATGTTCATCGAAGCAGCCCGCAAGTTGTCAATTTGTATATCATGGAAGTCTGGGTGGTATTTGTAGGACACAGAACAACAAAGACTCTATTTTCAGCCCGCCAGGCCGCAAACCCGCAATCCAAAAAGTGCCTAAGTATGGAATGAGGGATCTGCATATGCTCTATAAAATCTCATGTCCATACTTTGTATAGAGACTCATGTCCACAAGTCCGCCTGTCAATTTGTATATAGCGAAAGTCTAGGTGCTATTTGTAGGACACGAAACAATAGATACTCAATTTTATCCCGCCAGGTTGCGAACCCGCGATCCAAAAAGTGCCCAAGTATGGAATGAGGGATCTGCATATGTTCTAGAACAATAAAAATGCAGTGTTCAGCCAAGCAGCTCATAGGTCCTCCTGCCAATTTTTATATCGCAGAAGTCTAGGTGCTATTTGTAGGACACGAAACAATAGAGACTCTATTTTCAGCCCGCCATGTCGCGAACCCGTGATCCAAAAAGTGCCTAAGTATGGAATGAGGGATATGCATATGCTCTATAAAATCTCATGTCCATACTTTATATAGAGAGTCATCTCCGCAAGTCTGCCTGTCAATTTGTATATCAGGGAAGTGTAGGTGCTATTTGTAGGACACAAAACAATAGATACTCAATTTTCAACCCGCCAGGTCGTGAACCTGGGATCCAAAAACTACCCAAGTATGTAATGAGGGATTCACATATGTTCTATAAAATCTCATGTCCATACTTTATAAAAGTACATGTTTACTATGTATTTCTCGTTTGTCGGAATACTTTTATATCACTCGGCCAACTAGATTGTACAAACTTTCTCGTCTAATTAAATTATGCAATATCAATATTTAACAGTAATAATTTACCACAGGTTCGCTCCTGAATTTGTATATCACGGAATTGTGGGTGCTATTTGTAGAGCGCGGAACAATAGAGGTCCAATTTTTTTCCCGCCAGCCCGAGAGCCCCCGATCTAAAAAAATGGCTAAATATGGAATTAATACGGAATCGCTACGGGACAATAAAAGTGCAACGTTCAACCAACGAACCCACAAGTCTGCATGTCTATTTGTATATCGCAGAAGTGTGGGTGCTATTTGTAGGACACAGAACAATAGAGGCTCAATTTTCAGCCCGCCAGGCTGAAAACCTGCAATCGAAAAAGTGCCTAAGTATGAAATGAGGGATCCACGTATGTTCTATAAAATCTCATGCCCATACTTTATAAAAGTACATGTCTGCTATGTATTGTTCGTTTGTCACAAAACTTTTAAATAACTTGCCCGATCAGATTGTACAAACTTTCTCATCTAATAAAATTCTGCAAGATCAATATGTAATATTAATAATTTAGTATTGAAATTAATGTTTTTAGATATGTTAGATAGTTTATAGCGATTGCCATCCCTAAACAATGGCAATCTTGAACCCACCAGCCCTCAATTCCATCTGTCAATCTGTATATCGTGGAACTTCGAGTGCTATTTGGAGGACACAAAACAATGAAAGTGCAATGTTGAGCCAGCTAGCCCGTAGGTCTGCTTGTCAATTTACAAATTTCGCGACATACAAATTGACGGCCGATATCTATCACTGAGATGCAATATGACCATCAGCCCTTCATGTCTCCTGGGTATATCTTCTGTCGTTTTTCTTTTGTAACCTGCTTGACCGCTTTCCATACTTTGGTATTTCTTGGAATCGGTTTCTCCATCACCGCTGCCTTCGTACTTGTTTCCAGATATGCAATAATTAAGCTTTAATGCTAGTAGCTAGCCTGCAAGAACCATTAAGATTGTCATTAATGTCTGAAAATCTGAAGAAGATTTGTCATTACTATGAATTAAACTAAGATTTGCACACAAGTATGTTATCCTTTCCAAGTATTCATTTGAAAGGTGATGCAATCTTTTTTTTTTTAGCGCGGACGGGTTGGTCCTTCTAAGAAATTTCTAATTCTTAATCTCTTTTCGTCGTCACCGCCGCCTTTGCACTTTTTTCTAATTGTGCAATTAGTGAGTTGTGATGGTGACAACTCATTTCGCACGAACCCTGGACACTTTCATTGATCAGCGAAAGGCTCGAGGACATATTCCATTGATACACATTAAACCATAATTTGCGAAGGGTTATATTATGCCTCCCCTATTTTCATTTCAAACATCATCTCGAGCAAACAAAAATTCTTAATAACTTCTGGCAGCAATTATCTCCACACACAGTAAACACATTGGGGCATAATGGCCAAAGGTTCCACTATTCCAGGGCATATTCTTACTATTCATCTCCCTTCGCCCAGGAGCAAACAAGGATATGGTCCCTTGGTACACCGAGAGATATATTTCAAGCCAAAAAATTCCATGGCAACCTTGGCTGCTCAGAGAACCTGCCCACTTGCATTCATGGTTGTCGCAGAAGTTGATGCCATGAATTTTGAGTCGGAAGAAGATGATCTAATGGACGATGATACAACAATGGATGATGGCAATGCAGAGAATCTTCCCACTCCTACGCCCAAATTGAAATCAACCATAACGAATGGAACTTCTCGGCTCGGCGATGGTGGTGATGACAACACCAAAAGGAGTTTCAGAAAATAAACCGACGGTGAACGCAACAGCCACTTTGCAACGTGAAAGTAGGAATTCCAGAGTTCCAAATTAATCTGTTATGGGCGAAAGAGTTTCACTGTAAAGCAATGATATGTTGATGCTCCTGGAGATATATTTCAAGCCAAAAAATTATTGATTAACATCTTCGGGAATCAGGTCCAAAACTCTCGCTGCCGCAAGGCATTTTCCTACTAGTCATCTCCTTCTGCCCAGAATGGACTAATTTGGGCCTCTGAAATTGCACATGCAAGCTATGCTACTGAATTTTTTTGGACTATGCAGAGGCGGTTTCAGCTAAGGGCTATTCCACTTTCCCTGCAACCATTTTCGTCTTCTTCCTCAGGGGAAGCTTGTGAAAAATATCAATTTCAGCACAGGATGGTTCATCGAGGAGAAAACTGCAAAGATCTTGCATACTGCGGATCTCGTGCCTATGTTTGTCGCAGATACCTTCAATGTTTTGGCCCGGAGAACTGGGTCCAATTTCTAAGGATAGATGTACAATACTTGGTGTTTTTCTTATTTTTTTAAATGCATTTGCTATTAAAAAATATTTTCCTTTGACTCTTCGTTGCTGCCTCTTTTCTAGGTTTAACACATGTTCTAATTGGCATGGTTTGGTGGTCTCATACTTCTTCGATATTATGTTTACTTAGCTTATATTTTCTAAGATGGAACATCTAACAATTATATGCCAATGTACTGTGTGAATCCACTATCTTTTTATGCAAACAAAAAATGGATTACATAATTTCAAACCAACGTTCAATTCTATTCGTAATGCAAATAGAACATAGCAATACCATTGTACAATGTTGCAGCAAAATCGTTATTCTTGTTTCTAGACATGCAATTATTAAGTTTTAATGCTAACAACCCATAATGCAAAAAGTTTAATACTTGAATTAGTATGTTGCACTCATGGAAGAGTGTATGAAGAATGCAGTTACACTCACACGTTCCAATAAAATCTAATCTTCAACAAAGCATTTGCAAACAATTAGTAGAAAATGAAGTTTAATAGTTAAGTTAATATGTTACAGTCATGGAAGAATGTATCAAGAACACAGTTACACGCACAATTAGTAGAACATCATGGTTTTGCAACAATGGGGCTTCTTTGAAACCAATTCGCGCTTACGAAAACTGCCTTTTGCCTTTCTATTTTCCCACTCTTTTATCCCTTCTAGTTTCTCTTCCTGGTTACTTAATCATTTTTCTCCCGAAAATGCCTTGCTCCACAGCTTCATGGATTCACGCATTTCCAACGACCACTTCCCCTTTTTTTAAATTGACGCTCTATTGTTCCCTGTCCCGCAACTGGCACCCAGAGTTCTGCGATATACAATTTGACAGACGGGCTTGCATGCTGGTCAGGTCAACATTGCTCAGCGTATGGGGGGTCTTTCGGGTTCACAATTGCACTCGTGCTCTTTTATCGCGACATCGACCGAACGGTTCCCTATTCCATACCCATAAACTTCTCCAACCGCGAATTCTTGCTAGGCGGTCTCTACATTGGACTTTTGTTGTTCCTTGGCCTGCGAAAAGTACCGTCACTTCCGCGATATACAAATTTACAACCATTCTTAGATCATACCCTCTTCCATATTATGGTCCACCTATCATGCCCTCTTCCGTGGTGCACATTTTTTCACTGAAAACTTCCGAGAAATACAATTTAATTGTGGGGTCCTCGCATATTTAGTGGAACTATTGTCACCCGATTTTGAATCCCGTTCATCCACTTTCCATACTTCGCTATTTGTTCAAATTTCTTTGGCAGATCGTCGGTTTGGCGGGTTGAAGAAATATTCAGTTCGTAGTCGTTGTTTCCTTTGCCCGCGCCCCTTTGCGATTAGTAGCTGGCAATTATATATAAGATCTTATTGATACACATACAATTAGTAATTTCCCTATTCCATACGTAGCCACTTTGCGGGAATTCCGCAAATATACAAACTGACCGTTGAACTGGCCCATCGTGATCTCTTTCGTTTTACACATTTTGCACTCTAAAATTCCGAAACATGAAATTTGACCGTGCAACACTCAGTTGTCCTGACTATCCCTGTAACCATTTTTTGAATCCCGTCCGACCGCTTTTCAAAGCTTGCCATTCTTTCCTTGCTCTATGCCGTCTCCGTCACCTTCACACTTCTCTATAATAAAAG
>ML818812.1:51497-72513 GCA_009831015.1 Picea engelmannii
TGTTGGGTATGTGTTATATTCTTTGCATGTGTGTGTGTGTGGGTGCGTCAGATACGACGACTGCGTCTGACGATCCCTTTTGCTATTTTTAGCTGATTTGTAAATTAATCCCGGATTAAGGGATTAGGGTTTTGGTATCTACGAAATACCTAAAAACATTGTATATATTGTATGGCGAATGGTGAAATTCGATATAATGAAAAAGGAAGGTTTTCTCGGTTGAGGGTTTCCGGTAAAGATCTCTGTGTATTCTGTGTATGATCCATTGATTAATTTCTGTATTGCTTAAGAATATATATGCATTGCTTTACTTCGCAGGTTTAAAACTTACACCCTCCTCTACCTCCCCTCAAACTCAGATCTCTGAGGTGAATGCAGTTCAATCTGCCCCTTCACAACAATCTGGAGGTAAGAAGAAAGCGAAGAATAAATCAAAAAGTAATAATGAACAAACAAAAAATCAAACACCTACTGCCGAAAAGCAAACACAACGGAATTTGAAATTCCCGTGTCTCATTTGTGGTGACGATCACTACACCCGAGATTGTCCACATCGTGATGAAGTGGCCAAAATTTTCCAAGGAAAGTCGCAACCCGTTGTGCTTACTCATCCTTTTCCACAGCAGCAATCCATGGTTTCTCAAACCCCCTCGCCTGGGGGGCAGCTCTAGCAATCCTCATGATGAGGCCTCGTCGAGTGCACATATTTATATGTTTAATGGGATCAATTTAACCACTCGCTCTAAGGCATATGACACACCAGGTAACCCTGATAAAGGAAAAGATGTTAACGGTACTGGTACTTTACCAGATCCATCATCATCCTCCGTTAGTCTTCCATCAGTTAATACTCCATCTGGACCACTCCAGATTGAGAAACCCACGTTCGACTCTATCTTACGCCCTCCTAAAAGCACTATTCGCAAATCTACCTTTGATCCTAGTTCGCGTGCCGCCCATAACTACGACATTGTTGAAGATTTGGCCCAAGCACCGTGTGCTATGTCTGCGTTAGAAGTTTTACAACACTGCCCCAGTCAATGTAAAACGCTCTTAGCTTCTCTTGGCGCTGTTGATCCTAAGTCATCCAATCAGATCATGTTTAACCTAGATAATTATGCGTCTCGACTCTCCCACCAACTTGCTTTCCAAGTTGATGTTGTTGTTCACAACCAACAAATCCATCGAACTATCTTGGATGAGGGAGCCTCGACTTGTGTTATGTCTTTGGCATGTTGGAAAGGTTTAAAATCACTAGCACTCAACAAATCCCCAACAATGTTACGTGCCTTCGATGGGCGAGGTTTTCATCCTCATGGGCTTTTACAGTCCATGTCCATCCAATTGGGTGGCAAAACTGTTACCATTGATGTCGAGGTGTTCGATGCTCCCCTCGATTACAACTTGTTGCTTGGAAGGAGTTGGTTTTATGCTATGACTGTTGTTGCCTCATCGATCTTTCGATGTGTGCAATTTCCTCATCAGGGCAAAATCGTCACTGTTGATCAATTGGATTTCCGCACACCCGATGCTCGCATTCCTGCTACCAACAATATTCCTTTCCTGGGAGACCACAAGATCACGTATGAAAGCGTTGGTGTTGGCTTACTGAAAGATTCTAGCCTCATGGGTACCTTCCCTACACCACTTCCACCAACCACACATCACATTGCCATCGTTGATATGATTTCGACCGCGGCTTATCAATCTTTGGAATCATCTGACCCTTGGATTGTACCTTTTCCGTTGGAATTCGATGCACTAAGTGACACCGTGCCACTTAGTCCAGCCGAAACATCACACGTTTCTACCCAATTAACTTCTCCCTCGTCGGATGACCAACATCTATTGGCACCCGACGTATCATCGATGCAATCACGGTCGAGTTCCTTGTCGTTTGCGATCCACCCCAATTCCCCAACTCTTCTTATTCCGAAAATGTTTTGCATTGACAAGCTACCTTGGGATAATCACCATCCCTGATCCTCTTTTCTTCCCCTTTGTGAAGAAGTTCGGGCAGATATATAGTCTATCTCCCCTCCTGATGTCAATTTTCTATCGCCTCCCATGTTTTCAACTTCCGATGATTTGGATCCGGTAGTTGACTTGGTGATTTCTTCGATGGGTTTATTGGAGCCTGATCTCCTTACCCCTGTCACCACCCTCGACATGTGTTATCCTCTTGGAAGCCATGACCGAGTTTTGTCCCTTGACATGGTACCCTTCCAGAGCATTATCCTCTTGGAAGCCATGATCAAGAAGCAACCACGAGCATAGTTTCTCTTCTCTGTGGCAAGCTCGTTAAAAAATGAAACAAAGGCTTTGAGCATAGTTTTCCTCTCTGTAACAAGCTCGTTAAAAAATGAAACAACAATCTGGGGATCGAACCTGGAACCCTGAGCATAGTTCTTTTCCTGTGTCAAGCTCGTTAACAAATGAAACAGTCACATCTCTTGAACCTTCTTTTCATCCACCCTTCTCTTTTTTCTCATCTACTAGAGAAATTGGTGACGACCTCATAGCCGGTGGATGAATCGAAGCTTAGAGGGCATGTCTCCAGCCATTGATGATCATTCTGGAGCTAAGCCACCAACTTTCAAGCTGGGGGCATACCGAGCTTAGTCTTTGTTCTTTCTCATGCTCGTAAATACATGAGAATGCAACCGGGTAAAGTTTTATCTCTTTTTCGGACCCGTACGGATACACGAACACACGAAAAAGGAACCCCCTGGAGTCTCCTTTAAGCTCTTTTCAGACTCTCTAAATATGAAAAGATTGTCGAGTGACCTTGCTTCCTTTCACACTCGTTAAAAGGTCAGAAAGGGTGTCTTTCGAGCGATAGTTTATCTCTTTTTCGGTCTCGTTAGACTACTGTACGAAAAAGGAACTGAGAGAGTTCTCTTTTAAGTGTTTTTCCAAACTCTATAATCCTGAAAAACCTTCTAGTTTTCTGTCTTTGGACTCGTTAAAGCACACATCAACAGGCCCATATGGGACCGATCCCTTGCTTCTTCTGGTTCGTTAAACAAAGGAAGAGGAACTTACCGAAGGTGAGTTATATCGAGCATGTGTTATCCTCCTCGAGCTCATTAAATCAAAAAGAGGTACTCATCCATCTAGATGGGGGAAAAATTGAAAGGAGCAAGCCAAGCAATCTCTTGAGAACATCATCCAACACTTCTTAGAGTCGCCCTTGAACATGACACTTTGTCATTTGCTTGCATCATAATCCGCTGAACCTCTGCACTGAGCCAATCCTTTGAGTCCCTTTCACTCCTTTGGGTCACCCGACGCAAGTCACCATATCCACTGCATAAGTGTTGGTCCACGTCATGTTTTGTTGTTGTGCCTCAGTGTTCAAGGGAAGTATCCACCTCGAGAGTTAGCTATCCCAAATATCTTGCCTCAAAACCTGTGTCAATCCATTTGATCCACCAATTACATCTCTATGTCCGTTTCATGTCGTTGATGGGGGATACATCAAGGCCCTCCCTCGACGAGTCTATTCCTGTCGACTTCAACACATTATCCGAGAATCAGACTTAGAAACCAGTTGGTACTTTGGGACCTACATGCCTCAATGTCAGGCCTGCTCACATTCGACAGTAGGTTTACATCATTGACCTCTGATCGAATGATTCCACAGATGTTCGACCTCAGCTCATCTATTCACATTCGTTGGAATGTACTAAGGTACCTTGGGAATCATTGACATTAATGGTGATCTCCCTCGTGCTTGTTAACGGTTTACATCATTGACCGGTAATCAAGTGGTTTCTGCCATGTTCGACATCAGGACATCTATTCACATGGTTAGAATCATACCACATTGAGATTGGTAAGAAGGCCTTGGGTTGAGTAACCACTTTGATATATGCTTTGCCCAGGCTGCGAAGGAGTTTCTATTGGACAAAGAACACATACACTGTTGCATAGATCCACTTTGTATTGGTCGTGGCTATGTCTTGTCATCTCGTAGATCCACTGTGTATTCTTCATGGCTACGATCAGTCTGAGTCATAAGAGTATAGATCCACATTGCATCTTCGGTGGCTATACCTTCTTATCAATACAATTATGGATCCGTAGTGTATTTTATGGCGGCCATATCTTGCAAGTCTTGATCACCCAAGCATAGGTATGCCTGCCTTGGGTTTTGAAACATGTCATAATATTTGTTGGGTGTTTGTGTGCAGCTTCTGTCAAGTTCTCCGAGTCTATACCCTTGCTTGAACGTCTACAAAGCATTTCAGTTATTAGTTCGCATCTTCTAACTTCATGCTTTGGGGGGCAATCTGTTACACATCAAAATTACTCAACTGGATAAGTATCGCATGTTCCTCTCAATTGTCGTAAGTGTCGCATCTTCCTTACAACTTTCGCAAGTGTCGCAAGTTGTTCACAAGTGTCGCAAACGTTGTTCAAAGCATACTGCCATAACGACGACACTAAGGAGTCACTTAAAACATCTCATACACTTGATTTGGAGAAGGGAATCTGGTTAACTGAAGTCAAGGAACTCTTAACACCTGAGAAGAGCTCTTAAACAAGGGTTTTCAGGGTGAGCGCTCCCCTACATCAGCGTTAGGAGCGCTGGTGCTCCCCTATAAGGCCTCAGGGAGCGTTATAACGCTTGTCTACCCCTCTAAAGGAGCGCTATCCACCTTTGGAGCGCTGGCGCTTCCCTCAAGCTTCCTAGGGAGCGCTACAATGCTCTAATGCCCATTTTGAGGGAGTGCTGCCTAATCTGAGGCAGTAGTTGGCCCGTTGAGGAGAATAAGGGGAGGATCTTTCAAGTTTAGAAGGTAGTTGCATTCGAATTCTTGATTTCATCAGGAGATCCCTGATCTAAGGAGGAAGTTCCTAACTTGTTCTAAAGATAACTCAAGAGGTTAAGCTCCTCTTAACCTATATAAGCAGGCTCTATGATGGTGAAAAGGGGGAAGAATTGCTAGCATGAAACCTATGATCTCATAGGAAACACACAGTCACCCAAAGGAGAGTGATCAGTGAAGCTGCTGTCATCCGGGTTGTGGATCTTTCGAGCAAGGGTTAGATGAAGGGGACTTGACGAAGCTGTCGCTTTCGCATCTACGATTGTAAGTACTGCTGTCGTTATTCTCATTAATATGACACGCTTGGCCTGTTTCTTTCTAGTTTGTGTCTGATCTTACATGAACTTATCATTGATAGATAGATCTGTTTTCAAGCTAATATCAATAGAGTAGGAAGTGGTCGTATCTTGTTTTCCTACAAGACTCAGCGAGGAACAACAGATTAGAGCTCAACTCGAAGCGTGCAGGGACAAACGTCGATAAAAAGGTACTTTTGTTATCTTTCCTTCTCATGTGTTAGTTTGTATAGATTTGAAAGGAATTCAGTGTCCACGTTAAGCATTTTCTGTCTTAGAGTTAAGGTCAAGCTCTTTGAGGCAATCTACCTATCCGCAGGGAGATTTTCCTACAACAATTACAAGCATGCAGGTTAGTTCATTTAGAAATCGATTTCGCGAAATTGCATGGCTGTTTACAAGAATAACGGGACATGAGTCCACAACTACTGTTTCCCGCATGGCTCTTTATATTTTGTATTTCACAGTCAATGAACAAGCCATTTTTTATTGGGGTAGGTTAATTTCCCATGAAATCTCTTCCCAATTGTCAAGCTACAAAAGGGAAAAGAAATTTTATATGCCATCCTATTTAGTTTTTGAAATAGCACATTCCTGTCGGTTTTCGCAACTGTCTCTATCCAAGAATGTCAACTACGAATTCCACCCAGTAACGTTCTGGTACCAGGCCTAGTGGAAGCACAAGGCTTCCCACTGTTTTTATGAGGTTTTTAATGGCTTCCTGTCTATTTTAAAAGTTTTGTTGTTAGGAGAAGATGGTCCCCGCATATCCGAACAGGAAACTAGTTTTTTGGACAAGAAGGGGACACTCGAACATTTGGATAATTACACTGTCATAAGAATTTTTGGCTCCACAGAACAACCTGCTCTCCTTCCATGTCACATTACGGACAAAATGTTTGTTGCAAAAGTAGCACGCCAATACAGCTACTGGTTCCATCTGTTCCAAAGGAAGAAAAAAAACCAGTTCATTCCTCTGCCTTGGAAGATAGAGGAGTTCATGTTGAAAAACACCAACAAAATTGACGATTTCGCAGCACATTCTAGCATCTCCAACCTGAGATATGCTGAAGACATAAGAGGATTCGATCCCTATGATATTTTTAGACAACATTTATAAACACTTGGCCTCGGTGATTGTTTTGTAAATAAGCACCTGCCCAAAAACAGAGACAGTGGGACAATGGTCCTGCCTCTGATGCCGACGAGGTACAAACAGTGAAAAGTTGCACTAAATTGTACATGCAACAGGGGAAATGCCCCAGTGACAAGAGTGTTCAATCCGCAAATACCACTCCAAAAAGTAATACATCTCAGAGCATCGCTCCAACAACCCATCATAGCAACAAAGAAACCTAGAGTTCTTCAAACGGAGGAGGAGATAACGACCCTCCTCACTCTAAAATTGATAATTCTCACAAGCTTCTAGTAGAGAAAAAGAGAAAAAAAAATGTGGGGCAGGCGAAAGAGCCGAAAATTCAGAGTGAGAACATGGAACTTGACACTGATCTGGATACCATGATCTGCTTCCTTGATCAGCCCATAGACGCCATCCACCATAGCCATCCAATGGACATATCCGTTACTGAAAATTTTGACAAAGATGAATCCTTCGTGTTCTAGAGCGCTGTTTTTGATAGGCGGAACAAAAAATTGATAATTTAGAAAAAAAAATGTTAAAAATAAGAAAGGCAAATCTCATTCAGAGGTTGACGTTGCCAACATGCGGCCATCCCAAATCTGTCAACTTCACATCACGACCGGAGAAGAACTTCATGATTCCATTGGAGGCATCGAGAACGAGAATGCCAGACTAAAGGACCGAATCAAGGAATTGGAAGACGCTTTCATTCCTATGCCATTGCTTGTCGATCCTTTGGTAATAGCCATGCCTGGCACCCCTGCACCCAATGTAAAAGCATCCTCCACCCTGCTCACATCCTGTAAAGGATATGTGAAGAACAATATCAAAAAAAGAGTGGACCTAGTTACCGAGGTCTGGAAAATATCACAAACCATCACTTCCCTTGGAACCAGGGCACATAGCTTGCTCGAGCTTTTGCAGGCCAAATTAAAAGATGAAAAAAATTTCTTTTTAAAAATGGTCATCCCTTTTAGCAAGATTGTCAACAATATGACAGAAACCTAAAGAAGAGAAGAAGATCTTCCATCAAAAAATCGCATCGGCCAATTGAATGTATGTTGGAAAGAAAAAGTAAAGAACCTACATCTCATTGTTCAGTCATGTGAACAAGCCATATCGAAGAAAGATATATTATTCACAAAGCTGTCAAATATAGACTTAGCCGGGAAAACCTACGACTTCCAAGATCCCCACTTAATCGCAAACTCCTTGCGCTTAACCAGGCAAGAGTTCGATAAATAGGTTGCTATGTTTAAGACCTTCTCTCTGCAAAAGTTTTACAACATCCTTCAATTTGATCAATCTCACATCCACGACTGGCTAGTCAAATATGCAATACAGAATGAGGAAATTCATCAGGCTCTCTCTAATCTTTCTATCGACTTCCGGGAATTAGAAAACGATATTTTCAACATAAAAATCTAGAATGAGATCAACGTCGCCCCAATGAGAGGCTACATTGAAGAATGGCTCGAAAGGCAATTGAAATAGGCCGCCAACAAAAGGCAATAGACAATAGCCAACATTCCAGCAGCTGTGGAGGACATCCTTGAAACCGCAGTTGTCAGCGATGTTAGCACTTAGTAAATCTATTTGGATGATGAACAGACGATGAAGGTAACCTTTTCAACCAACTTTGAAACCTGAAACTAGCCTTTCAGATCTGGAGAGAGCTCTCTAAGAAATGGTGCGGTCTCCGCGCGAGATATGGCTTTACGAATGGTGGCTAGATTTTAAAACTTGTCATGAAATGTTTCTGGTTATATTGGCACAGGTATGTAAAACTCGGGCTATGGGATCGGTCTGAGGAAGAGAGGAACATATGACTTAGTGACTGGATTTGAGAGGAAAAGGCTAGGCGAGCGACAACCTTCAGTGTTAATCGTAAAGTGTGGCGGGAGAAAAACAGAGGGAGCGAACTCAAGAGCGCCGCTGTGGACGAATTCAAAGTTAGCTCGAGAAGAAAACGCTTTGTCTAAGTGGTGCGAACAAGGGGCGCAGTACAACGAATCCACAGGTTCAAAAATTCATTCCAAAATAGACGATATGAGATATGAAATTAAAGATAACAGGAAAGAACATACGCGGAGAAAGAAACACAATACATCCAACTATCGCAACTAGAATCTTTACATCAAAACACAGGACCTTTGCATTAAGTTTCAGTCAAAAAACACTCAGACTTCTTACAATAGCATTTGTTTCTTAAAATTTCCAACCAACAACTGGTTACATCGAAAAGATGAAGTATATAAACGAGGTTGTCGCTTAGGGTTCCCTCTATTCGAACTGCTAACTCTAGACTGGGAAAAACTGTGCCACATGCGCAAGAAACTCTTCGCATGGCACTATCCAAAAATAGGCAATAATCATGCATGTCTACTAGTAATCGTCTCCAAGTTTCGCCACGATATCGAATTGTCGGTCAGGATTCGACGTAGGAAAAAATGTGTCATTATGTCTCCCGATCAGCTATCCTTACGAATGGGTGTCCGCCCAAAACCGACTGTCTGCAATGTTGGTTTCCCCTCTTGTTACATGCCTATTCGTTGGGAACTGCGTGCCACAAACAACTGTGCGATTTCCGTGACCGTTACCAAAATGGTGAGATGTTTTCAGAGGACGCCTATCACTCAAAAACTGTCGTGAAGGACAATGTCGCTCGTTAAGCTTTATTTTCTTGTGCGAAGGTGAGAGCCACATAGACTTCTTGTTCAGCTGCTCCGCCTTCCTCGGGATACTCTGTGTGCCCTTCTCCTGCTAGCCTTTGTGCTTCCCGCAGCTGGAAAATAACGTTCTGAGCCTCCTTAAGCTACCTTTTCAACCACATCACGTTCCCTCTATGACTCTGCGAAGCTGATGCCTCCACAGTCTTTGTTGTTAGCTATTGTTTTAATTCTCTGTTTTCCTAATAAAGCTCGGCAATGGCCAACTTTGCCTAGTTCAACTGCTGAGATGACGTTTCCTCATTCGTCCCCATGGCTTCCGCCTTCATGACCTCCTCGTTCTTTCTCAACTCGCCTCTTCTCCGAGGCAGTTGTTGTCTGGAGGCAAACACTCCTGCCGCCTTCTCCTTCTTTATGAATTTCTTTGTCTCGGCCCTCTCACGTCTTAAAATGGTCTCTTTTGTAGGTGAAAAGATGGATCCTTCTAAGCTTCTAGGAATGGTTGCCGCAGGCGCGAAAGAAATCCAATCTCTCTGAGGCTTGGACCTCGCAGTCCTGCCTCTCCGCGTGCCCTTTCCTATACTCTGAGAAAATGCCATGACGCGCCCGAGGTGAAAACTGTGCATGAATGTTTTGAATAGATGTATCGAGGAACAACTCTGAACCGATCGGATTGGCAAAAGGAAAATGCGATAGACAACTTGGGCCAGATTCAACGACTGGAGGAACATGTCGAGCATCTAAGATTTATAGTGGATCGGATCAGAGAGGAGAAACTGCTGGACATTAATGAATTTATGGCGACGAGAAGTTTCAAGTCGATCCTCAGATTGTTCATGGAAAATACTCGCGTGTGGAATGCAGGTGATACAATTTTCTGTGCAGGCATAATATGAACGCTACAATTCTTCATTCCTTCGGCCTTCATAATAAAACGATAATAACTGTGGCACTTGCCGACATGACCTTTATTTAACCACTTGACTTGACAAGGGTACGTAGAAGCTGGTTTTTTAACGAGATTCAACCTCCGGGAAAAGACAAGCCCGTACCACGTATACAGTTCTCGATTTTGACACCCTTTCCCCTTTCCAAGGGCCAACTGACCATTTGTTGACTTCAACATCACGGTATTACGTACTTGACTTCACATGTTTGGGCACATCGATCACTACGTGACTCGGAATCGAATCTAAAAGGAAAGAAAGGTGGGGACGCTAACAACTGGCTCCAACGGGGATGCTATCCTCCTTGTGAGGTAGCAAAGAATAGTAGACCAGGTGCCTGACCATTGGGCTTTATTTGATGTCTAGATACTAAGTAATAAAAATGACAGATGGAAAAGAAAACAACTAGAATCAATGAGACAACTTCTAAGACTTCAGCATAAACTTAGGACCTTCACTTCGGGCTTCAATTTCCTGCTGACGTAATGACTCGACTCAAATTTAGCGACTATTTACAATGACAAATGACTCAAACAAAATTTATTACATCGGGTAGCGTTTGAGGAACTTGCCATTTACAGGCCCCCAACCAAGACATTCCCCATCCGACCCTGTCAGGAAAATAACGTTGTCTCTATAGCACACGCTGACTCTATATGGTCATGTCCAAAGGTGATTGTACTTTCCGTGTTTCCCTTTTCCTTCATTTCGCGTGTCCCATCTCAGCACTAGATCTCCCACCTGAAGATCTTCCTGCTTGGAGTGTTTGTCGAAAGTTTTATTTATCCTCTCTTGGTGAAGTTGAGATTGATTATATGCCTGCTCTCTCGCCTGTTGGGTGTGGATCAATTGGTTTATCCTTCTTTGCGCGTCATCCGGTTCGGCCTCCTGCTCTTGCAACAATTTCCTGACAGGCGATCCCAGCGCAGTAGGGAAAATCGCGTCTACGCTGTAAACGATCTGAAAAGGTGACGTTGATATGGACTTTTTGGTGGTGATCTGATCTGCCCTCAGCGCATAGATAAGCTTCTTATGCCATGCTCTCTTATTTTCTTGTAAGAGCCTTTTGATGATTTTGGTCAGGCTCTTATTCAAGGATTCTGCTAACCCGTTTCCCTGCGGGTAATATGTTGTGGAATGTCCCAAGGTTATATTATAGTCCTGACAGAACTTCTCCATCCTTTTAGACTTGAATGCGGCCGCATTATCCGTTATGATATTAACAAGACATCCAAACCTTGACAAAATGTTTGTCTCCAAGAACTGTATGATCACTGCATCAGTGGCTTGCTTTGTGGGGATCGCCTCAATCCACTTCATGAAATAATTGATAGTTGTGAGGATCCATTTGTGCTGCGTGGAGGACGATGGGTTTATCTCACCTATGAAATCCAGGCCCCACTGCATGAAAGGCACCTCAACTGAGATTGGCTTTAACGACAGAGGTTGTAGCTTCCTTCTCCCGTCGAAAATTTGGCATTCGTGGCACCTGGAGACCACTTTATATACATCAGTGAAAAGCGTCAGCCAGTAATAACCTGTCCTCAGGATCTTCTGTGCGGTGGTCTTCCAATAATGGTGCCCTCCACAGTCTCCTTTGTGAACCTCCTGTATGGCCCGCTTTGCCTCATCTTCCAGCAAACAACTTAGCAGTATTCCTCCGGAATCTTTCCAATATAGCGTATTATCCAAAATGAAGAACTTAACCGCCTTAAGCTTGAGGAATCTCTCTTTAGTCTTGCTCACGCCTGGAGGGTCCTAGAGATTTTCTAAAACGTATATGATGTCTGTATACCACGATGAATCAACGAAACACTGAGGTACTTGCACAACTTTTTCTTCTTGAGGGCCCTCTGACAGATCAACAATGAAATTCATACCCACAGTGTCGCAGTCCGACTGCGCCATTAGCTTCGCGAGGCCCTGGCCCTTGACCAACTTTGTCGGCTTGATCTCAAGGTCATATTCTAACATGGCGTCTATCCACTTTCCTCTCCTTGCTTCTGGGTTGAGCTGGGTAAGGATGTCCTTTACCGAACTGTTGGGCATGCAGACGATGACGTAGGAGTGCATAATATACGTCCTGAATTCCTTCAGAGCCTTTACTAAAGCGTACACCTGCTTTTCCATAATGTCATACCTTAGGGGAGCATTGTGTAGTGTTCGACTGAAGTAGGTTATGGGTTTTTCGAAATCCTGCTCATCCTTTTGCAAAAGTACTCCGACAATAGTGTGCTATGAGGCTAATGAAAAAAGGAGAAAATCTTTCGCAAAGTCCGGGCTGGCCAACATAGGGGCTTTAGTCAGGGCCAATTTGATGTCTTCAAAGGACTTCTTGGCCTTTGGGTTCCACTTAATCTTGTTTCCTTTCATGAGCATACACGTTATATGTTTTATGGTTTCCGCCAGGTTTGGGATAAACCTTCTAAGAAAATTTACCTTACCCAGGAAAGATTGTATCTCCTTTTTACTGCGCGGGGTACCGATCTTCAAAATACCTTCAACTCGGCTGGGGTCTATTTTAATGCCTTCTTTGGAAATGATGTAGTCCATTTTGGGGATGAGGTAGTGGTCTTTAAGGGACACCTTATTCAAATTTCAGAAATCTACGCATAGCCTAATTTCGCCACTTTTCTTTCTCATAGGTACTAAGTTAGCTACCCACTTCTAGAATCTCAAAGAAACCATGATTTTGGCATCGAACATATTTTTTACCTCTTTCTCGATCAGTGGTAGTAACAAGGGGTTTATCCATCTCAAATTTTGTTTGAAAGGCTTCTGGTCTTACTTGAGAGGGATAACTTGTTGGATTACCTTTGTGTCGTACACTTTCAGATCATCGTAGCTCCACGCGAAGACGTCCAGGAAGTCCTTCATGAGTTTTATGTAATCCTGCTTGACCTTTGGAAAGAGATTTTTTGATAAATTTACCATCTTCGGCTCCGCCTTGGTCCCGATATTGCAGTCTTCCATGTCCTCTGCGCTTGCAATGATCTTGGGGTTCTTAGCCACATCATATTTGTCAAACAACTTTTCCAGTGGCACCAACCCCTTCGGAATGATGTTATTTTTTAGTTGAATTATATCCCTTCTCGTGATTTGGTTTTGGAAAGGGTCATCATCACTGCGCATGTCTGCGCACTCATCTTCGTCGCTGCAGTATTCCCCGTTGAGGTTTGTGTTAGCGAACTCGTCGCTCATGAGGAGGAACCTTTCCACCTGTTTATCATCCTCAAACACCTGCCAGTGTTTGATGTTATCGGGTACTGTCGGCCTGTGCCTGACCTCGATTTCATATCTTTTGTCTGGGAGAGAGGGGATATTGAAAACCGAGGCCGAGGTGGCCAATGTGTCGGCGATCTAATTTTGTTCCCTGGGGATAACGCTTAGGTCATATTCTGAAAAACCTCCGAGAAGATCCAGAGCCAGATTTTTGTAAGCGTGCAGTCTGGGATGCTTGGTCTGGTATACGCCCTTCACCTAATTTATGATCAACTCAGAATCTCTGTGCACTGTTATCCTCTATGCGCCTAGTTCTTTCAAAACTTGAAGGCTCAGAATTAGTGCTTCATACTCCACAACATTGATAGTGCATTCGAACGTGAGCTTGTACGAACACAACTTCATGCTTTTCTTAGGGGGGCTTACCCATATGCTAGCCCTAACTCCCTCTCGGCTGATTGTGCCATCAAAACTCATGTTCCACACCCCATCTTCCGCGTGGTCTTCTGGGTCGGTGCGCTCTATGATTTCTTGTGCGGTTTCATCATCGATTGTCGTGGTGGTCATCGATCCTTCTTCCTTGAAGCCAATATCATTGTAGAAAATAGACGATCCCACTTCGGTGTCGATGAAATATATAGGATGGTTGTGGCGTTGCGTTTTGCTTCTCACCATATATTTCAGTAGGACTTCCCTGTACAGTGTTCTGTCATGGCCAAACACAGGGATAGTGGCGTAGGTCATGTCCATCTGCAATGTGCCTTTCAGCTTTGCGACCCATGATCTTGAGAGCAACATGTCGAACTTTGCAGGTATGTATGCGACGACTATGTCCATGGCCATGTTCTTGGCGGGGATTTGGGCCAACGATACGGCCATGTCTTTGATTAGGCCCAAACATTTGATTTTCCTTGAATCGAAAGAGAAAAGGTATTTGTACGGTCTGGTGACCTCTAGTCCTAGCTCATCCATGACCACCTTCAGCATGAGATTATGTGATGCACCAGAATCAAGCATGTCATTATGTAAGTTCAGATCATGGATCTTTAGACTGACATAAAAAGGGGGAACGTCTTCCTCATCGCTCATCTCTTCGACGCACATACCAAACAAAATGGCGGGGTGGTCATCTCGAACGTTCAGAGTATCGAGGCCCCCTCCTATTTCAACATCTTTATGATTTGTTCCCGATACTCACCCTTTCTAATCAGCTCATTGAATGGGACAAAGATATTGAATTTTTCCATTTCATGTTCAAAATCAAAAGGGGGGCAGGTTTTCTCTACCTCTTTTCCGCTCGTTTCCCAACCTGTCTCCGGGGATTTTTTGGGGGTTTCCTGCTTCAACTTCATCTTCTCAGCTGCATCCTTGGTTGTGTCGTCCAGTCTTGATCGACTCATGGAGGGTGCGTTCGTTGTAGGCTCCTTCGTGGAGTCTGCTTGTTTCGGCTCAGCAGGTGCATCTTTACTCTGGAAGTTATACTTCTTCTGAAACTGCATGATAGCATTCTGATAACCTTTCTTAAATTCCTCCGTCTCCCAAGATCGTGCACCATCTGTTTCAAGTATCATGCCATCATCAGTCTCTAGTGTGAAGTCTTCGTTTTGGCTCATATATCGATCGTGTTCACTTTTTGTCAAGAACACGCGTGGGTTTTTATCATCACAACAATGCATCTGGTCGTCGAAAGACTGGTCGAAATCCTCTTTGACGTAGTTGTTCTGGAAAGGGGGCCTTGTCTGCTGGTCTCCTCGGTCCCACTGCTTGATTTGAGAAATCTGACCCCTCCAGATATTTTGATTTCTGGGTTGCAGTAGGTTTTGGTCTCGTGCAACAGGTCTATTCCCCACGAACATTCGTTTCATCAACTTTTCCATGGTTTTCATCATCATATCGAACCTATCATTGGAGGATCGCGACGTCGACGACTGTGCATGTCCTTGATGTCTTTTGTCTCTCTGATTGAACTTCGACTTGATTTTTCCTGATGCTATCATGTTCACTTTGACCTCAACAACGTTACTCATTATGCCATCCAGGCTTTCTGACCTTCTTTCTCTTAGCAATAGAGAAAAGTCACTGTCGAATGAATATATGTACCGCAACTGCGCAACATCAGGAGGGGGTTTTACTTCGGCAGGTATGGAGTTGTACACTTTCAGAAAACGAGCCGAGAACTCTTGCACCATTTCCTCTAATGCTTTCTTCATGTTATTGTACTACGCCAACAACTGCAAAGGGTTCTTCTTGTCCCCCCATTTATTCAGGAAGGATCTTTCGAATGTCGCGAAGTCCCGAATGCTAGCGGGTGGGAGGGCCTTAAACAACTTTCTTACATCTCCCGAAAGGCTTTGTGCAAAAAGCCTCATCTTTGCATCCGCGTAATCTACCTCCTCCAAGTTGACAAAGTCATTAAACCAGTCCAGGTGTTTCTCAGTGGAAACATCTCCCTCAAAATTGTAGAGTCTGATTATTTGGCTATAATTTTGAGGTAAGTTGTGTAACTGTGCTGGCAGGATGAGGGGGTGAATATAACAACCATATCCCTTGGAGGATTCAGACTTTGGGAGGTGTTATTCGTCACTAGGGCTAGAAATTTTTTTGGGTCGAAGACAGTCTATTCCAAACTGGTCTCTAACTTAGACCTGAACAAAGTTTGTTAGAAAATGACGTCAAACTCTAGGTCATCAATGCTTTGCATGCCATCTTTGGGCAAGGACAGACTTCTGTCCAAGAAATATAATGGGTCCGACGCCTGCTCTCTAGCCTTGCATAGAATCCTCTCTGGGTCGTATACGGGCTCAGAGGGGTTTGGGTCAGGATTCGCTCTGGTGTAAAAGGTCTTTGGAGCCAGGTTTCCTGAATAGTGCTACTTGGGGGGCCACTGGTTTGTTTGAACTGGAGTCACCAGGGTAAAGATTTCAGTTGATATGGGTGTTTGTCCCTCTGTTACCCTCAAGGGTCAAATTGCAATGTTTGTCGTTCTCCCGAGGAATTTTTTTTCAAGTTCATCCCCGACAACAGCGCCAGAATGTTAACACCCCGTAAATTTATTTGGTTGATGAATAGACGACGAAGGTAATTTTTTCAAGAAACTTTGAGACCCAAAACTAGCCTTTCAGATCTGGAGAGGGCTCTCTCAGAATTGGTGCGGGCTCTGCGCGGGATATGGCTTTACGAATGATGGCTAGATTTTAAAATCGGTGATGAAATGATGCTAGTTATATTGGCGCAGGTAAGTAAAACTCGGGCTATGGGGTCGGTCTGAGGAAGAGATGGAACAAATGACTCAGTGACTGGATTCGAGAGGAAAAGGCTAGGCGAGCGACAACCTTCAGTGTTAATTGTAAAGTGTGGCGGGAGAAAAATAGAGGGAGCGAACTCAAGAGCGTCACTGTGGATGAATTTAGAGTTAGATCGAGAAGAAAACCCTTTGTCTAAGTGGCACGAACAAGGGGCGCAGTACAACGAATCCTCAGATTCGAAAATTCGTTCCAAAATAGACGATATGAAATATGAAATTAAAGATAATAGGAAAGAACATACACAGAGAAAGAAACACAATACATCCAACTATCACAACTAGAATGTTTACATCAAAACACATGACCTTTGCATTAAGTTTTAGTCAAAAAACACTCAGACTTCTTACAATAACATTTGTTTCTTAAAATTTCCAACCAACAATTGGTTACATCGAAAAGATGAAATATATAAACGAGCGTGCCGCTTGGGCTGCCCTCTATTCTAACTGCTAACTCTAGACTGGGAAAAATTGTGCCACATGCGCTAGAAACTCTTCGCATGGCACTATCCAAAAATAGGCAATAATCATGCATGTCTACTAGTAACCGTCTCCAAGTTTCGCCACGAGATCGGATCGTTGGTCAGGATCCGACATAGGAAAAAATGTGTCACCATGTCTCTCGATCAACTATCCTTATGAATGGGTGTCCACCCAAAACTGGTTGTCTGCAATGTTGGTTTTGCCTCCCGTTACATGCCTATTCGCTGGGATATGCGTGCAACAAACGACTGTGCGATTCCTGTGACCGTTACCAAAATGGTGAGATGTTTTCAGAGGATGTGTATCACTCAAAAACTACCATGAAGGACAACACTGCTCACTAAGCTTTCTTTTTTTGCGCGAAGGCGAGAGCCACATAGATTTCTTGTTCAATTGCTCCGCCTTCCCTGGGATACTCTGTGTGCCCTTCTCCTGCTAGCCTTTGCGCTTCCCACAGCTAGACAATAACGTTCTAAGCCTCCTTAAGCTGCCTTTTCAATGACGTCACATTCCCTCTGTGACTGTGCGCAGCTGATGCCTCTGCGGTCTTTGTCGCTAGCTGTCGTTTTAATTCTCTGTTTTTCTGATAAAGCTCGACAATAGCCAGCTTTGCCTACTTCAACTGCTGAGATGGAATTTCCTCATTCATCCCCGTGGCTTCCACCTTCATGACATCCTCGTTCTTTCTCGGCTTGCCTCTTCTCCAAGGCAGCTGTTGTCCGGAGGCAAACACTCTTACC
Source organism: Picea engelmannii (assembly GCA_009831015.1). Lineage (NCBI taxonomy): Eukaryota > Viridiplantae > Streptophyta > Pinopsida > Pinales > Pinaceae > Picea > Picea engelmannii. The sequence goes on from ML818812.1 coordinate 69,135, forward strand.
GCCTTCCCCTTCCGTATGAATTTCTCTGTCTCGGACCTCTCATGTCTTAAAATGGTCTCTTCTGTAGGTGAAAAGATGGATCCTTCTAAGCTTCTGAGAATGGTTTCCACAAGCGCGAAAGAAATCCAATCTCTCTGAGGTTCAGACCTCGCAGTTCTGTCACTCTGCGTGCCCTTCATGTACTCTGAGAAAACGCCACGATGCGCCCGAGGTGAAAACTGTGCGCGAATATTTTGAAAAGATGTATCGAGGAACAACTCTGAACCGATCAGATTGGCAAAAGGAAAATGCGAAAGACAACTTGGGCCAGATTTTACGACTAGAGGAACACGTCGAGCATCTGATATTTATAGTGGATCAGCTTAGAGAGGAGAAACTACTAGACATTAATGAATTTATGGCGATGAGAAGTTTCAAGTCGATCCTCAGGTTGTTCATGGAAAATCCCCATGTGTGGAATGCATGTGATACGATTTTCTGTGCAGGCATAATACGAACGCTGCAATTCTTCATTCCTTCGGCCTTCATAATAAAACGATAATAACTATGGCACTTGCCGACGCGACCTTTATTTAACCACTTGACTTGACAGGGGTATGTAGAAGTTGGTTTCTTAACAGGATTTGACCTCTGAGAAAAGACAAGCCTATACCACTTATACAGTGCTCGATTCTGACACCCTTTCCCCTTTCCAAGGGCCAACCGACCATTTGCTGACTTCAACATCACAGTATTACGTACCCGACTTCACATGTTTGGGCGCATGGATCACTATGTGACTCAGAATTGACTCTAAAAGGAAAGAAAGGCGGCGACGCTAACATGTGACATCAATGAAACGACAACTGCAAGGAAATAGCCAAAGGGCTCATATGTACCCTCACTGTAAGTTTACTCATCGCATCCTTCTTTGTTTATCAACCTAGTTAATCCAGTTTCTTATAGATGTATAGGCAAACACTTATACCTTTCCATTTATTTTCTTTTGCAGCTATTGCACTCTATCTTCTTTCCACAATCATGTTTCTTGTACATATTTCTCTAATGTTCCGCGGGAGCCCCAATCCCAGTGTACATGACAAACGCATTGAAATTCCAGTTTATATGTAACAGACTTTAATTTTTTTGTATATTTCAAAATTTTCAGCAGTATGTAACAAACTTTTATTTTTTGACAGATTTCAAATAAAATTGCATTTAAATTTTTATATGTTACAGACTCTATTCTTATCTTTCACCACTCTGTATGACAAATGCATTTAATTTTTAATATGTTACAGACTTTTATTCTTATCCTTCACTAGTCTGTATGGAAAACACATTTACTCTTTTATATGTTACAGACTTTTCTTTTTTTATATATTTCAAAATAAATGGTGTTCACAAATGCATTTAAATTTTTTATATTTCTTATCTCCTATTAATTTGATGTCATCATATATTTTTATCTTTCACCAGTCCATATGGAAAATGCATTTAACTTTCCAAATTTATTCTTGCATTGTAAACAAATGTTTTACTTTGTTATATACTTTCAAAAAAAATAGGTTTGCTATATACTTTCAAAAAATAAATGGTGCTCTACCTGCCAACCCTCATTTACTTTTGCCCCATCTTCCATGATATACATGTTGCACACAACATTTCTGTGATATACATTTTGCACCGAACACTTCGTTTCATTTACAATTCGACCCCATTTTCCACAATTTGCTTTCCAACCTTGTTGGCAGGGACTGCGTTGCCACACAACCTTGTTATAATGGGAATAAGTTGAATGCGTGTAACTTTGAAATGTGTTATATTTTATTGTAGGATTAGCAATTGTTTCTAAAGGGATAAAAAGTAAGTCATTATGATGTGAATAAGTTGGATAAGTGTGTTTTTTAAATGTGTTTATGATATGAGAGGATGTGAAAAGATTTGTTTATTGAATAAATATGAAATGTGAAATTATTATTTTTTAAGTGGAATAAGTTGTTTTGGAGTGTTTGTAATACATTGTAATAATTACTTGAATTTTGAGAAGATTTGTTTACTTAATATGAAATGTGAAATTAAGATTTTATAAGTGGAATATGTTGTTTTGGAGTGTTTGTAATACATTGCAATAATTACTTGAACTTTGAGAAGTAGGGAATTCATGATTTTGTATTGTTACCCTTAGGCAGGGCCAATTGTTAGCTCTTCAAATCACACATAATGCACCCACTCCTACAAGGCCCATGGAGTGGTCACACTACCACGAGCCTACCTTGGTCAAAAGATCTTCCCGATTCAAAAATTAGATTTATTAATGACAATGTATTTATGAGAACAATACTTCCACATAAGTCAATGCTCCCCCTTAAAAGGGAAACATCAATTCATGGAAACTACACTTAGGGAAATTGACAACTCTATCCAAATGAATATGATTGCTTTTTCCCAACAATATATACTCTACAAGAAAGTGTTGATATTTCCCAATCATTTAGGAGATTGATTTAAAATGTTGTTCCCCCATCTTAGATAAGAATTGCTATATTGAATTGTAAGTCATTCAAAATGTAACAAATTTACAAAAGCATGTATGAAAGAGTATATATGTGATTATATTGGTCCAAGGCTGCCATTCAATCTTAGGTGATTTATTTGGTGTTGGTTGAATGGAATTTAGAAGGTTCCATGTCATGAATGGCTAAAGGAATGCATATGGGAAGCTGGAATTTGTAATTGTTCAATATTTAACAAAACATGAATTATTGTGGCTTAAAGAACTTGGCAAACCCTACATGCATGAAGCCTAAAAATTAATGAGATCATTGAATAATTAATCTTAATGTTTAAAAAAAACATTTATGACTTTTCTAGTAAACATACTAATATTTTATAAGAGCCTTCCAAATAGCTCAGGCACATGGCTCATACATATGCCCCCTCCAAAGTATCCTTTAGACATAAGATATGATATCTAGTTTGATCTTTGGAAATAAGTTAAGCACATGGTGCATACATTCCCTCCATAGGATTCTTTAGACATATATTTAGTTTTCATATATATAAAACCATTTCAAATAAATAAATATGGATTTAGTCAATAAATAACTAATAGCAAAATCATAATTTCTCGCTAATGTTATAATTACATTGGCAATGTGGACATGAGAGCTTCATTGTCAATTGGATTTAGTTCATGTGGTTGAGAGGAATGAATGTTATCCTCCCCACCCGGGTTCAATTCCCGTAAGTGACACGTTGAACTCATAACAAGTATACTATTGTAATGACTCTGAACTTTATTGTTGATCGACCTTGTGCCCTGAAGATTCTAGGGTTTACCTTGGGTAACATCCTCGAAATGAGGGGAAGTACTTGGGGGGTTTCCTCGGGCTTTGTA
>ML818812.1:80678-110606 GCA_009831015.1 Picea engelmannii
TATATATGATATGTTCCATAATTAAAACTCAAATAACATGCAACCTTACCTCTTAGACTCCATTGCATCTGCACTCAACAATTTTCCTTGGCTCTGTTCAACTTCTCTTGTTGAAACTATCTTCTACAGTTCTGCACAACTTCACTTGCTAGAACCTCCCTTGTCTGCATATCCTCTATTGTAGATCTTCTCATAGGTTTGGGCATGTGTTTCTCTTCATCTGCTAAATTCCTTTGAACTTGTGAGTATTTTGGGCTCTGATTTCTTCTTTCCAAAGAGCGTTACTACGCTCTAATACCAAAATGATGGCACTAGGTCAACTTTAAACCCCTCTTCTCTCTTTCGTGAACCTCTTCACTTAACCAGATTAAATTCTCATCATTTAATACTATATTTAACCGACCATTGAGACCACCAAACCATTGTGGATTAATACTTATCACCACCACCGAGCTCACTTAACTGACCATCGAGCTACTGGGGGTTTTAAGGTTGCACCTTTAACTATTTAATATGGTCCGGTTTAACTCGCCACTAGGCATCGAGAATACTCATCCAACCCCCTTTTGTTTGAGTATGAATCAGGTCCTGTTGAATGGTTTGTCAACCGACCATCGTCCCACCAGAATATAAAGCCATCAGGGACATCAACTCTAGTCTTTCGAGGGATTTAGAGGTCAGTTTGGTTACCAATAGTCTTCGATCGTTGATCTCTTACAATGATCAATGATCAAATCTGTTGATTCCTACAAGAACAAATATTTTCATTCAACAAAGACTTTGTCAATCTCGACGATTACACCATCGGACTAATTGACAGTCCCTCATTGCATTCATACGCACATGAATTAAACAAAAAGATGAAACACATGATACTTGGAGGGATGCAAACACGTTGATTTCATTAATCCAACTTTATACGGGGATTCTTTAACTTAGGATTACCTCTCTACCTCTACTGGCCCAATTTCACATTTTGGGTGTTTCTCTAGCCCTGGCCACTTGTTTATTATGCCCACAGGCTTACATATTTACATACAATAATAAGAACTATCTGATTTTCTCAGATCCATAATCTCCTCCATAAAATCTATAACGAATTACTAACAATACCATTTAACTCTGTCAACTAACCACCTATGGATAAAATCTACCCACTAAATGTTGGTTTACGTGCATACTATGATCTTATCCTCTTACAACAACTTTGCCTTCTAAAGGCTCGAATTACGAGATGGTTTTGGGAGAGATGCTCCTACATCAAATTTGAGCACATGCTAGCATAGGAAAATGTTTTGATATCATTTGTTATGATCCTTGATAATTGAAATAAAATATTCAAAGTAAGTTAGATAGAAATATAACTATGGAAGCAAATAAATATAACTAGAATTTGGAGATAACAACATTAAGTATACCTTTATTGATATTCAAAATTCAGAACAATGTTCACTTGTAGGATATTATTATTATTGGTTTGGTGTGACAACGCCTTTTGGTTTCTAATTCTCATGGAGTAGTTGAGATCATATCTCTAACTATCTCTGTTATTGTGTTTAGTTGCTAGTTCTTAGGATCTAGATTAACATTTATCTCATAGTTTGTGGAGGTGGTTTTCTTCATGTAAAGCTATATAAGCTTGTGTTTGGCTTAGTAAAAGTCAATCAGAGGTTTTGTCATATGGCTCTGATATCAATGATGTTGGAAATCCCAAAGACGAGGGAAATCCCACTCATGAGCAGAGTCCTACACTGAAGTGCGATATAATAATTCTTTGACTAGATTTAATTCCTAAGAGGCCACCTCTATCTCGAGATCATGACAATCAAATTGAATTCATACCTAGAAGTATTGAGAAAATGGTACTAGACACATTGGATGCAGGTATTATGCAAGCAAGAGGGAGTTCCTTATTATCCCCAGTGGTGATGGTGAGAAGAAAATACAATGCTTGGAGGATGTGTCCCAATTATAGAGATCTAAACAAAATCACCATCAATGATAAATTGCATATTCCAAATATTGATGAGCTATTAAATGAGCTTCACGAAGTGGCTTATTTCACAAAGTTAGATCTTAAATCGAGATACCACCAAATCAAATTAAGAGAAGAAGACTTTCCCAAAACAACTTTTAGAACATATGAAGGGCACTATGAGTTCTTGGTCGTGCCTTTTGGGTTGACTAATGCTCCTTTTACTTTTCAAAGCCTTATGAACAAAACATTTCAACCTCATCTTAGAAAGTTTGTGTTGGTTTTCTTTGATGGTATACTTATCTATACCAAATCATGGGAAGAACACATTAAGCACGTGGATAAAGTTCTACAAATTCTTGAGAACGATCAATTATATGTGAAAATGTCCAAATGTGCTTTTGGGAAGTATTGGGGTCATATTATTTCCCGATAAGGGGTCAAGGTGCACCCTCAAAAGATTCAAGCTATCACAAAATGGCCCATTCCTAAGAACATCAAGAGTCTTAGAGGATTTTGGGGTCTTACAGGATATTATAGGAAATTTGTTAATAAGTATGTGTGCATTGCATGCCCACTCACATCTCTCTTGAAGAAAAATTCATTTGTATGGAATCAAGAGGCTACCTTGGCATTCTCACTCTTAAAGGATAATGTGTATTCTATACCAATATTGGTTAAAGTTATAGATTAATGTGAGTCTATCTCTTCAAAATCAAACCATTATGGAGTACCTAATCAAATGGAAGATTATCCCTTTAGAAGAAGCTACATGGGAAAATGAGCATTTCATGAAGAAACATCCTCAATTACAAGGTTTGAGGGCAAATATTTTTTAAATAGGGGGGTTATGTTAAGGCCCTAATCCTCATTCATTATTAGTGTGTTAGTATTGTTAGGTAGGCTTAGTGATAGGTTACATCATGCTCACTTTATCTCATATTTATAATCAAGGAGATTCATTTGTATAGACATCTTGTCTCATGCATTAAATATATTGTAAAGGGAGGTTCCCCCCTTGAAGTGGCTTCTTATTTATTGTCTCTTTATCATTCTAAAGGCAAATAATTGCCTTTTATTTCTATTTTTATGCTATTTGGGGAATTTGGTTCATTACAAGACTCTTCTAACCTTGAACCCCACTGAGCTATGGGGACTACCAAAGGAATAAAAACACCTTGGCCTAAATCCCTACCACCCAACTATGCCATTATGTGGATCTCCGACAACATGGGAAAGAGGGAAAAAACCAAGGCCCTTTGCATAGCTTGTCCACTTTCAACATTCCTCCATCAAATTAACATTCACATTATCATTCAAACAACCATCCATCCCCTATGTGGTTTTCAAGCCCTCCTAGCCACCATTTACGAATTTCATGTAAATACCACCCAAGCCTCATACAAAGATCCATGCATTTTCACTAAATACTAAAATGCACATTATTCACCACTTCCTAGCAATATTTTAATATTTCATGTGAGAAAATCAACAATATGTGTCATTCACACATAAGTCCAAATACAGGTGCTAAGTCCCAAATACTCTACTTTCAACACATGCTTGTCCCACCCAGGAAGTGAGCCCCCTAGGGCTTCCCACTTCCCTTCCAGGCTTCAAGAACAACCTGGACATGAAATATCTCCATACAGGTGCCAAGTTCCATAGACTCTACTTTCCCCACATGCTTTTCCCACCCAAGAAGTCTGCTCCCTATGGCTGCCCACTTCCCTTCCAGGCTTCAACAACAATCCATACAGGAATAATCTGAGTTCTGTGACGACAACTTGGCACCTCTCGGAATCAAATTCCCTACAATTCTCTCACCTAGAGAGAATGCACACGGGCTTGACAACCCACCTCTTCAACTTAGCAATTCTATCACCTGGAGAGAATGCACACAAGCCTGACAACCCACCTCTTTAGATAATGCACACGAGAATGACAAATCCCAACAATGCCCTTTCAATGCTCTTCAGCCCCATGGTAAATATTTTCGTAACACATTCTATAACTGCTATCTGGTACCTTAGCATACTCCCTTGCCGAGTTTTATCGATCCGATTGTATTTGCATGTCAATAGAATGACACTTGTCATTCCATGGAACCTTATTAACCTACTTGGTAATTCGTTTCCCCCCTCTTTGGACTTAGGATAACACAATATACATGTGTCCATAAATTAGACTCTTAAGAAAATATTACTAAAATATTCTCTTTTGCTTAAAACTCCTTAGGCTTAGCCCTTTTTGCCTAAGATTCTTAGCCTCCTTTCCCACTCTGGTGTATTTTATCCCCTTTAGTATTCTTGTCAGGATGGTCTTCATGTAGTTGTGTTTTCTCTAATAGTATGAATGTTCACATATTACAATAATAGTCACACTAGCCTTTTAGCAATCAAGGATCTCCATCCTAATAATCACATAGACACTCTATCCTATAATATCCCAACTCATAGCCTATAAACATATGTACAATTACACTGGGGATTAACCTGGGGTATTACATTCCCCTCCCCCTTATTTATGCACTGTCCTCAGTGCATTATAAACATGTACATTCAAAATTCTTCAAACGGCTCCATGCCTTTGCTATGGAAGCTTGTTATCCTTATGGTGTTATTTTTGTCAAGCATCATATTCATGTCTTCATACTTCAACTGGAAGTCCTTTTCTCTATTCCATCAAGCTGCTTCAAGAAAAAAATTCAGCCATTCTACCATTCTTGAGTTGCTTCTTCCTTGCTGCACTCACCATTCTAGGCTCAGACATCCTTTCACTGATGTACAATCCTACAACGATCCATCTTGCCAAGGCTGTCACACACAAGGAGTGCATTAGTTCATCTCCATATCCCCACTAAGGGTTTTCATTTTTGGCAATCATAGGACTTTAATGTCCCGATAGTAGACCTTTTCCATGCTTCCCATATTTGACAACCATCATCTGTCCCCTCTGGACATATTTTCTTTTCATCTCACCTATATAACATATATATAGAAATTTGTGAGATGTTGTCATAAGTTTCAATCAGATTCCTTTCAAATCAGTCACACACACGTATTTCAAATTTCACATTTTCATTTTCAGATCTGTTCCACATAGGAACTAGATTCACAAGCATGAGATATCTTTCTCATGTAAGTTTGGCTCTTTTTATAATTAGCAGGCATTGATCTTCCTTGTGGACTTATAACACTGCCATGCCAAGACCTTTCTTCCTGTTATTTCCACGTCAATCAACCAAACAAATTGTTAGTTCTCATGCACATTATTTTTTCATTGCACGCTTGTAGCAACCCACAAACAATTTCAGGATTGTGCATACTATCAATCAAATTCATCTGCTCAAGAAGGAAGTACCATTCCTTACAAATGCATTATTTTAGCATACCAAACCTTTCAAAATGCAGTCAAACATCAAATTAATTTAATCAACATGCCAATATCCATGGCCACATTCACACACAATGCACCCTCACATTGATTTTAAGATTATTACTTTTCATATTAGGTTGGAACTTAACCAACCTTTTACCACATGGTTGCTATATACACATTTATTTTTACAATAGGACTGTGTTTTCCTACTTCAGCTGATCATGACCTCAAATCAACATACATGAATCTAAAAGTTTCACATGAATGCATTCAAGCATCCCGTCTTCATTGGTAACCAGGGTGCCAATGTTTATGGCCTCCCAATTTCTCTCTTTATCATTTTGCAATTTTGCAAAGCACTGGAAGATACTTCTTCCACAATGGAAGTCTTATATATACCCACTCTCTTATCACATGTATCTCCTTAATGTGTTTCATCATTGTGCTACCTTTGAGCACTTTTGTTCCCAATCACTCCTTGATTTGGAAATGTATTCATGAAATATATTTGTTCATTCATTTTTCCAAGGATTTCAATCATCCTCGGCCGTTAGAGGTTCACACCACCATCATGCAGGTTTTTCTTCTTGAATCATACCCTACTTGGGTATTAATGTGATGCAGACCCCCACCCTCACCTGGGGCCCGCACGACCTCTCGGTCTAGGATCGTTCAAAAACAAGGAGTTGTATCAGCTCACAGGATTTTGTTGAACCCTCAAATTAATATACACAGGTCCTTTACCTTCCTTCCCACGAGAAAATTTTATTTTCGACGGCCCAAATGCCCCAACGGAGCCTTCCATGTGACCCCAGGCCAAACCGTGGGCTAAATGTCAGCATGCGGGAATATTTTGAGTGCTAGATCTTTTGCTTCGGCCAAAATCTCATATGACCGTCAATTGTGACCAAGTGCCAACCAAACATGCACTAATTCGATGCTTCAAAGCTCTGGGCTCCAGGAGCATCAACACCACCACTTACCTATTCCTACGAATACGCGAATTGGTGAACTACCGAACATCGGAGGGGATCAATGGTCCACAATCTGCGAGATGATCTACGGATCATAGAAGACTTTGAAATTTCGAGCTTCAGCCGTTCTCCCTACTCCAAACTGCTATGCTCATGAAGTGCCGAACTCCGAACCAACGGATCAGACGACTAAAACTTTTCCATAGATCAACAGTTTGTGTTAACTCCGGGCTCCGAGACTTCGGAGATCTCCACTGCGCTACACCTTAGATCCCCCAGAGCACCGAACCGATGAACTCACGAAGGGCTCAAATCTACGGTCCACGATCTCCCAACATCCAACGATTAGGACCTTCTCCAGGACTTCGGCCTTCGGGAGTCTTCAAGTACTAATACACACAATCCTCTGGAGCGCCAAGTCTCCAGAATACTGGATCTGATGCCATGTGTCCCCATCAAATGGATGGATGAGATCTACTACGGGCTCCGAGACTTCGGGCGTTCCTGCAACACCTCCATTCGCAACCTCCGAACGTCGAATTGGCGGAGGTAAGATCTACCCTCCATGTGGCCTTTCTCAACTGATAGTCAAGATCAACTCTGGTTCCCTGCCCATTGGGAGTTCTCGACTCACCTCGATCTAATTCCTCCAGAGTGCTGGACCTCCATACTTCTCAGATCAGGTGCCACATGGCCACTGAAATTAACAACCCTGATCCTCTCTAGGACTCCGGGCTTCGGGAGAATCCAAAGTATAAAACCCCAAATCCTCCGGAGTACTGGGCCTTCAGACTCCTAGATCTAGTGACATGTACCCCTCACACCAACGGCTAATATTCGCTCCGTTGTTCGGAGCTTTGAGAGTCCTTTCTCCAAGACACTTCATGCCTCTGTTCCCCAAATAACTAGTCTTTCGGAGTCAACAATCCACCGACATGTGTCCTCTGTGATCAACGACTAGGATCTGCTCCATCCTTTGGACCTCCAGGAGTTCTGGACTCAACCCGTCATACGACTCAACTACTTTGGAGTGCTAAGGCTCCAGACCACTAGATCTAGCGCCACGTGTCCCCTCCTGCTGACGGACAGGATTTGTTCTAGGCTTCAGAACTTTGGGAGACTTGTATCCTCTATGCATAAGTATGGAAAACCTTCGGGCTTATGAAGCCCGAAGGACCTATAGGGTTATACCTCGTGTAGCTTACCTGGCTCCAACGGCTAGCAATCCACGCACCCAGATCTAATGGTTGAGATATGTTCTCCTCCGTGTGCGCTCCTCTTTCTGTTTGGACTCTGATCTAATGGTCCAGATCGCCTTCGACAACAAATCTGACGATTGTTGTAGCTTCTCCTTTGCAACTGCTGCGCTTTCCTTCTAATGAAGGATTTTTCAACAAATTTCAAAGGCTTAACTTTGAAATCTTCCTCTACGAGCTCGAATGCTTGATCTCTATCTATGCTGCTTCTCCCGAGCTTGAACTTGAAAATAAGTTGTTTGTGCATGCTTTACCCTTCTCCCATAGTTTGAGACTTGGACTGTCTTTGCCTTATGCACTCCTTACGTAGGCAAAATGCTTTTTCTCCTGAGATTTTTTGACTTCTCAAGATTTCAAAGGGGACTTAACCCTTTGCTCCTCCAATACAACTTTCTGCCCTCCTAGCAACTCGACGCTCTTCCTCTTGAGCTCAAACTTAAATATTTTTAGAAAATATTTCTATGCGCTCGTTGCACTCATCTTCCTTGAGAATTTTTTCAACACTTGGCTAAATGTTGGCCTGGTACATACCTTGCACGGGTCTTCTATGCACACTTGCACTATTTCTCCTCTGAACTTGAAATTGCTTAGACTCCTAAGGGACTCGACCCTTTGTTATTTTAATTGCTTCTCATGCCCTCCTGGCACTCGCGCTCTATCTTATGAGCTTCCCCAACACTTTAACAATGTCTTGGTTTTCGTGTAGTCCTTGTACAATTTTCCTTCCGAGTCCTGAACTTTTCAGGCTCACTGGCGCACACCTTGCACTCGCTCAATGCACTCCTTGCAGAGCTTCCTTCCTCAAAGTGTTCAATAACTTTGGTAGGCCTTCCCTTCTGAGTTTTCAGAATTGATTTGTTCTGGTTTGCCCACCTGACACACTCTACTTGAACTCGAAACAGAGTTCAAACAAACTCCTTGCATTGGCTTCACAGAGTTTTCAATAACCCTGGTGTGCACTCCTTGCACAAGCCTGAGAGCCTATAACACTCGTAAAACCACATAGATAGATAATTCTATCTACTTCCTACAAAGGGAAACATATATGCATCTATGGCATTCATAAACATTCATAAAACATCCAGAAATAAACATTCACATAAAACATCCAGAAATAAACATTCACATAAAACACATAAAAACCTAATGAATAAGAAAAACTACTCTTTGTATTAATTTGAATGGTTCTGTACAAGTGTTTACAAAGGCTGGACTGCAACAGAGTCTTCATCTCTTTCTCTCCTCCCCTCTCTTCCATTAACTAACTAACTAATGAATTCTCAATACAAAAGATATTTTTACAAAGGAGGGGATTCTCGCGCCTTCCTCCACCTACCTCATTAATTTACAATAAATGGACATCTCATCTGAGTCAGACCTAAATCTACCCAACTGTTAGCCATTAAAGGCGACTCTACCTGTTACAATAACTCAACCTGTATAGAGACATGGGCTTGACTTTCCTTGAGCCTTAACACTTAATTACATTAAATTTTAAATTGAAGTTCAAAATTTGGGATAGCTGGCGTGTCCTTCTTTGGGATATGTTCCCTCTAAGTGCACATATATGCTGTCTTTCTGGCATGTTGCTGAGGTGGAGCGATGCTCCTACATCACAATGGCATACAACAACCATTCAGATCACATGCATGCCATCAAAACATAGACTATTTTAGAAGGGATTATTATTGAAATCCTTTTTACCTCTCATGTCACATGGGCATGAAATCTTTATACATGTTCTGGCTGCCAACACCTTCTCTGATATTACCTCTTCAGTGGTGCTTCTTGTGGACTTCTAAAATCCCTTTCGCATTTTTTTCTTTTATCAATAACCTTCTTGAATTCACTTTTTTCTGATATTGTTCACTATTGGTAGTTGTCCTTCCTTAACAGTTCCAATCTTTTATACACGTGACATACATCACCACATTCACATTTTACATTAGCTGTCATGTAAAATCAAATGCATGTACCATATCATTTATTTCAGTAAAACATTTTTCATATATGCCTTAGCATATATATATGCGCTCCATCACATTGTCCTTAATGTTTTCATGAGTGCTACCACAATCAAAATTCAGCTACAACTTTCAACATTCTCATGCCAAAATATTTACATTCATCAGCATATCAGTTTCTCATTCCAGAGAAACATAATAAATAACAAGAAAGAAGTTAAGAGACTCTCCCATATGGGAACTTTTAGCTTAGCTGAATTAATTCCAAGGCCTCATTGCCTTCACATGCTATAGATTAACCAAACTCATTCATTTAAACACATTCATTATTATATCTTTCAGTTATTAGATGTACTTATTTTCATAGTTTTCCTTATTAAGCATACAACTCTGTCTTATTATTCAAAGTTTCATAGTGAGAGAAGTATTAATCACTTTCCCCTTATTTTCTTTTACAATTTATCCTTCATGGGATCTGCTTGTTCTATCTCTTGAGCAAACTTAGTCACGTTCACCTTGACCTTCTTGGATAATTCAACATGCTACGTTGGCAAGTTTCTTGTTCATAATGAATCATGAACTTGTGCATTCCACACATTTCCCAACCAGAGATTAAATTGGTCCTCATCTGTCTGCATGTCTTGGTACTCATATATGATATTTTAAAATGTAATTCATGATTTTTATATAAATAGGTTTTGTAACTCAATGTTCAATTCTCAACATTCATTAAGGTTATAGCTTTGTTCTCCTGACAGAGTTCTTTACACAGTTCCTCGACTGGAACCTCTTCAACATGCAACTCTCTTGTTGCATATCCAAACGGTCCAACATGACCTCAATTCTTGGGTTAGCCTCAACTTCATTATTTTAGAGTTCTATCTAATATTCCACAAAGAATATAAGCTTGCATTTTCATTATGCATTTCAGATTCACATGTTCAAACTTGTATCTTTAGGTTATCTGGTTGCTTTCAAACCGTTCTTACATACATTTACCCACATGTACTAGCATTTTGTGTGTCTATCTTGGGTACACTTTGCATATTTTCTTGACCAAGTATTTTAACCCATGATTATTCATAGTCATTCTCATGCAATCCTCAAAGGCATAACCATGTTTCCTTTTATCATGACAACATAGCCTCACTGCTCCTTTGCTCTCTCATCAATTTATACAAACTTTTATGAGGAACGGAACACATCCCCCTCAAGATATTATTTGATTGAGACAAATCATACCCTTCCAACATAGGGTCAGCCATGCATCCATGACATTATTCAGTCCAAAAAAACATACTCCTTGCCTTACTGCCTTCTTACTTAGGCAGTCATGTCATGATTTCAAGCATATACATGTCTATATATGTATTATGCATGTGCATTGCTTGCACAATTTTATATTGTTCTTTCATGTTTATTAGATATTAATATCAATCTTCTTTAAAGATAAGTTATAGTCATCCACATGATATTCGCATGGTAAGTCTCACAGACTTATTCATAACTATGTTTCCCTTTCCATGTGACAACAACCAACAAGACAACACTCTTTCCTAACCTTCTGTATAAGTATGAAACTACCCAGAAATGCAATATGGGCAATTTCAAGAGTGCTCCAGGCATCAAGACAACTAATCAAGCTTCTCTTCATGCCTCAAACCATTCCTGGTCAACAAACCCTTTTATCAAGGGAATTATTTTTCCAGATTGCCTCTCACTACAAATTGGGCACACCAAGCCATATTCCTATGGCTACCATCTGCCTCTGGATATCATTCTGACCCATTGGTCATCTAGAAATGTCCCAACACTTCCTTTACTACATACATAATCAACAATTTCATTAACCATTCCACCTTATTCTCATAAGGTAATATGTAATCAATATCAACAACATTTCACTTATGCTACTATACTCAGATCATCATTAACCATGTGATCCATGACATCGCCATATTTTACATCTAATAACAGACTATAATAAGTCTATGTGCATGTTATACACGTGCTCAAACTCTGCCATATGCATTCCGGCATATCCTCGTGTCCCAAGAATTTTACCCTTGTTTATAGTGAAGATGTATTCCAATTGTCTTCCATTTGTATTCTAATGCACATACATGTCCCTATATTAATAGGTATATACTTTCTGTTATTACAGTCATGAGCATCATAAACTTGCTCATGTGTTCATATCTCTTTACCTCTTCCAGGAGGTCTAGCAACAATCCAAAGGACTCCTTTTTTTTAATTGCTTAACTGGGTTATTCTCAAACAACCATTTTTCATTCACTACCAGTCAAATAAACCAATCTTACCCATTTTCCATATGTTCTCTGATTATGAGGGATCATACACATATACAAGGTTTAATATTTTATTAAAACAATAATTTTTACTGGTACAGATTCTATTAATCCATACCAATTTCCTTTAAGTACAAGGAGTTTTCCATAAGGGTCTTAACCCTTATATAACCAACCATATTAATTACAAGATACTTTGTCTGCCCTCCCAGATAGACATTATTATACTTAACAAAAAAACTCAACCCATGTGCCCTGTCTGGGCTCAGGCAACTTCATAACAAAATTTCTTCCACCTTTG
Organism: Picea engelmannii; assembly: GCA_009831015.1. Taxonomy (NCBI): domain Eukaryota; kingdom Viridiplantae; phylum Streptophyta; class Pinopsida; order Pinales; family Pinaceae; genus Picea; species Picea engelmannii. The sequence continues at coordinate 92,839 of ML818812.1, forward strand.
CCATTTACATTCATATTTTACTAATAATACCTATCAACATATTCCCACTCTCATGAGAGTAGTCATCACTTTGATAGAGGAACAATATAATTTCCCCTTTAATTTAGCTAGGGTTTCCAAGGTATAATTTCAATATGCAGTTCTTCTCCTTAGGAAGTTAATGCAGATAATAAACAATCCTTTAAAGGTAGAAACACCTTTCAACAGGCTCATCTAAATATTGATATACCATACCTAGGATTGATCTCTGGCCCATCCAGGCCTAGTGTTGTAGCTTGCTCTGATACCACTTTGTAATGTACCCAGCCACCCAGGCCGGGTCATGTCATGCAAAAATCTCTCATTGTCAGCTCTGATACCACTTTGTAACATACCCGACCACCTAAGTACCCTCTAAGGGATGGGGTATCAAAATTTTTGTTTCTTCTAACAACCTTACTAAAATCACGGACTTGCGGGTGGCGGTCTTGCAGACTCATGGTTTATATTTGTACCTTTCACGAACTCGCCACCAACATTTAACTTCTTTTTCATTCGTAGACTCATGGATCTATGGACTCACAGACTCATGATTTGTGTCTTCCTTTCTTAATTCCATCTGCGAAGTCTCTACACTTAGCCATTTTTCCATATCACGGAGTCACGGAGTCGCAGAATCACAAATGCATAATTATTCATTTCATAACTCCATCCAAAAAGTCTCCACACTTGGCCACTATTCTATCCACGCGGACTTGCGGACCCATAGACGCACAATTATGTACCTCCCCTTAATAAGTCCGTCTGAAAATTCTCAATACTTAGATTATTTTGTGATTCTATTGGGTTCATGGATTGGCAGACTCGTGGACTCATGGACTCACAGACTCATTCATCTCACCTTGCCATCTCCATGAACCTGCCATGCTCCTAATCCCACTACCTACATGTTACGCATGTGGACCTATCCAATGTTGTCACTTGGCTTGACAAGTGGCATTCATACCACGTCGCCCTTAGTTTCTCCAAAGACCATAACACTAGGCCACATGGCACCATGGCCACCCTCCACATGGACTGACATGAAATACACATCATCATGGATTTCCTAGCACGACCTTCCAGGTTAGGATAATTGTCTTACGCGTTTTGGGTGGGTGACATCATCGAAGTACCATATCCAATGCTACTCCGACATCCTTGCTACGATCAATGGCTCAGATCGTTAGATACACATTCCTAGGGATCTAACATTCGTCAAAACTTCAACGATCAACAAACATGATTGACTCACTTAAATTAGTATGGATCTAGTCTTTAATGCTCCGAGTTTTTCTCGGAGGCTTTCCTAAGACTCTTAACACCATCTGGAGGTTGTAAAACCCGCCCCAAACTGTTACTATTTTCTCAACACAATGTAAGGATGAGAAATTTGCGCCCAACACACTGTTTGTAGCTGTTTAAGGCCTTTCCAACCTAAAATACCGAGTTTTTACTCACTTAAATTTGCTTGTAAGAAGATGGGTAATTACCCCACTTATCATATGTAATATTATTAATTCTACATAGACAATCGAAGATATAAACATAATAGTTGATAAACATTTTCGGGGTATTACAACTAAAAACTTCATTATTGAACCAGTCTCATCGACGATACGGTCAGGATAATGATAACTATGGAACCCGTGACAAAATTACCGGTTTACATCACATATACAATTTTTATAGGGAAATTACTTAAACAATGTTAAGAATAACAATTATTTATGACTAGAATTCATAGTAATCTGCACACTAGTATTCAACACAAGATTTCATATCTTCTCATTCAACAACAATTAAACAAGCACATAATGAACACTTATCTGGAACAATTGAACCACCAACTGCATGTAGACCTCTCACTTTCCCCCCAACCTTAGAAACTGTTCCCTACAAACTGAGAATAGGTCACCCCTGAGCTGGGGTTGAACTCCACTTAGGCAAGGATAATCTATCCCAAGAGGTCTCTCAACAACAACATTATTTTAATACAGATGCTAAGTCCCACAGACTCTACTTTTCCCACATGCTTGTCCCACCCAGGAAGTGAGCCCCCTATGGCTTCCTACTTCCCTTCTAGGCTTCATCAACAAACCAGACAAGAAATATCTCAATACAGGTGCCAAGTTCCACAGACTCTACTTTCCCCATGTGCTTGTCCCACCCAGAAAGTGTGGCCCTTATGGCTATCCACTTCCCTTCCAGGCTTCAACAACAAGCCAGATAGGAATAATTAGAGTTATGTGATGACAACTTGGCGCCTCTAGGAATCAAATTCCCTGCAATTCTCTCACCTGGAGAGAATGCACATGGGCCTGACAACCCGCCTCTTCAACTTCGCAATTCTCTCACTGGAGAGAATGCACACGGTCTTGACAAACTGCCTCTTTAACTTAGCAGTTCTCTCATTGGAGAGAATGCACACGGGCCTGACAACCAACCCCTTCAACTTAACTCCTAGCAATTCCCTTTCAATGCTCTTCATCCCCATGGTAAATCTTGTCGTAGCACATTCCATAATCACTATTTGGTACCCCGACATACTCCCTTGCCAAGTTTTATCGATCCCATTGTATTTGCATGCTAATAGAATGACACTTGTCACTCCATGGAACCTTATTAACCTACTTGGTAATTCATTTCCCCCCTCTTTGGACTTAGGATAACACAATATGCATGTGCCCATAAATTACACTTTTAAGAAAATATTACTAAAATATTCTCTTTTGCTTAAGCCTCCTTAGGCTTAGCTCTTTTTGCCTAAGATTCTTAGCTTCCTTTCCCACTCTAGTGGAGTTTAGCCCCTTTACTCTTCTTGTCAGGATGGTCTGCATGCATTCATGTTTTCTTTAATAGTATGAGTATTTATATATTACAATAATAGGCATGTTGGCCATTTAGCAATTCAGGCTCTCCAGCCTCATAATCACATAGGCACTATGTCTTATAATATCCTGGCTCACCAACCTATAAAACACATGTACAATTACGCTGGGGATTAACCTGGGGTATTACAAATTATATCTTTTGAAACTCTAATTTTGAGCATTGGATATTTGGACTTTTTCCTATCATATTATCTTTTGTTATCAATGAAAATACTCTCTTAAAGTTCTATGATATGTGGGCTCTTCATCTTTCTTTCCGTGAATGTGATAAAAAAATATTTAATACTGTGATGGATGTGAGACTTATGTTATATTTTCTGTAGTTATTATCTTTGTATCATATTTCTATAAACATTTTATTTTACGAGTGAAGGCTCATGGTCCATTTCTCACAAATGCTTGATGCATGCATGTTCTTTTCAATATTTATTTATTTGAATGATAAAGATTTGGAGTTTTCTATTTAACACTCTCCTATTTTAATATCATTATCCCAAGATATTCAAAGATAAATATTTAAAGAATACATAGGAGTACTGCATCTATAAAAACACAGGGGGATTACTATCCTTGTGAGGTTGCTATTTTGATCTTAAACGATTCAAACATCAACAAAAGCTATGGCCAAAATCTTCTTGGGTGAAAACACAGTGCTCTAGGATTTTCCAGATCAATGGTACTAGTGTATGAGCTCTCTGGACATAGAACAATGATTTGTAATTCAAATATTGATTTTAGAGCTACTTTTGAACCACTTGCAATCATTCTACTTCACCTGGATCAATGGTAGCCCTAACAATGTTCATGATTGAGACACAATCATTACACCTTGAAAACAAGTTTTTATTTGTGATCGCAACATCTAGAAACTAATTTCTCATTACTTTGCTAAAATTGGGTTATGACATCATAGGAAGACCAAATAGTTGGATGCCCCTCTTAACCATTTTTCAAAGTGAAGATTGGGTCATATTTGAAGGAACAAATTTAAGAGGTGCCCTTGTTCCATCTTGATATAATGAACACATTAAATGTGGAGCCTTATTTACCTTTTTCTCCACAATCTTACTAATACTAGCCAGTGTTGCAATAGTATTAGATCTAGGATTTTTAATCCACTATTACCATTCACTACCTCCAAACCACCTTTTTTATACATACTCTTTTAGTGGTAGAAAGTGTTTTTTTATTCCTTAAGTTTAGTACCATGAATATTGACATACATTTATTTTTCCAAATTTAATTATAAATACAGTTCTCTTATTATTTCTCCTTGCCTAGAAATATGGGCATTCGATGCCAACAAATTTAATACACATTGTTTTCTTGATTTTTCATTCATGAGACATACCTTTTTACCCTCAACCATTGACCCTTATGGAATTTTACAAATACAAGAATTATTGCAGCAAGATTCAATATGCATGTATTCAATGAATGGATTTTCATGAAAAGTTTCTATAGATTTTGGATTCAAGTTTCTTTTAGAAGATGCACTCATTCTTTGGAATTTTATCTAATTTTATGGACTTGCTATCAAAATTTGTACATCGACACAATCTACAATGCCCATAAGTGGATACATCAACTATAAGGGAGATGCTTCTATTACATCTCATAATTTGACCTTATTTTCCTTTGCAATTTCCTTTATTATCACATCTAAGGGGGCATCACTAAGGTCAAGCATGTGGTTTGCAGACCATCTCTAGAGAGAACCTTCTAATATGAAACATTTCTCACATTGTATGAAGACTTTGTTGATTAAAACTAAGTATTCATTACCATCTAATGGTGCAAAGTGCACTACCTCTCCTTCCAAAACATTTGAAATTGTTTCCCATGGTGATATTATTTGTCTCTAAATAAATTAATGGAACATATTCATATTTTCTCCCAAGAACTTAATGTTGTCACTTTTGGTTCTTATGTGCTAGTGAACCTTCAAATTGATTAATACTTTCAACCCTTAAGATTGAACCTATCTTGAAATCCACCATTTTGTTCATTGGCCATGATACAAATCTACTGAGCTCAATTCTGAAGAGAAAATTCCACAAAACAACACTAGCGCCTTCACTAGCACACCAAATGAGAGAGGTCCCAAATACTTCCCTTCAATGGAATTCAACTCATCCACATTTTTTGCAAGTCCTATGGCAATGCAATCTCTTTGATTCAAACATCTATGTAACAATATGACTTTCCTATGAAGGAATATTAACCTATATTTGTGTATAATATTTTTAACTCCATTCTTAGAATTGATACCATTTATATGCTCCTCTTGAACTTGTTGTAGAGAGAACTCAATGTGATTAACTATTTGTGATGCATCCCATTCAATAAAGGCACCCTTTGCTTCTGGCAATGTGTCCACACATCTTGATGCATGCAACGATTGAATATCTCTATTAAAAATTTTAGTAACATTCACAAAGATACATCCACATTTGATGTTGTTGTTGTGCAACTTCTTTCTACTTGGGTAGGATATTCCCTTGGTGACTTTTCATACACTGAATGGCAAGTACGTCCACATAGTGTTTAAAACCTAACATCCTAAAAGACATTTTTTTTCTAATATACAATAAAAAAGACACTACCACAAATCAATATAGTTCAACTAAAGTCTACATAAATTAACTAAATCCAATATCAACTCGATATAAATAAACTATATTCCATAAAAAAATCAATGTAATAGAATATAAATTAACATAAACCAATATAAATATAATAAGTTTATAAACTCTCTAAGCCAATGTGCTCTTTAATATTTTTGTGCAAAATCTATAAAATACTTTTGTAACATTGTCACACTGAATTAAAGAAATCCATCCAAATTTTATACAAGTAAAAATAATAATAAACATTATTCCCTCATATGAGTGATAGGGATGTGCCATAGCCACCCTCTAACAATATCCACTACTCATAATGACGAACACGAAAAATAATTTACTTGTATGATGGATGAGGCCTACTCCACATGCAAAACCTTTATGAGAAGTGGAGGGAGAGGGAGGACAGATGGATAAGAGAAACACACCTCTTGTTGATGATGAGTGGAGAGATACACAACAAGCCACACCTCTACAGAACCTCTCAAGAGAAAAGATAGAGAATAGTATTGAACACTTGAGGAGGATAGACCTATAGGTGGCCAACCTAGAGTATGAGAGAACCACAAGTCTAAATAAGGCTCAACCAATCCTTCCTCAATATTTCCCTTAGTGTAAATACTAAGATTGAAGAAGGATTGATCATCCATTCCTTAAGCCCCCCCTCAATGAGAATAATAATTTTGAGGAAGGGTTGGTCAAGCCTTATTCAAGCTCCTCTTCAACTTGAATATGAATCTATAAGCAGGGCCAACTGAATCTTCTTTGAGATGTCCCTAAACAAGAATATTAATCTAGAGGAAGGGTTGACCTAACCTTCCCCTAGGGCCAATCTGAGGGAAAACCATGTTGCTTCCTCATAAATTAACTCATGTTTGACACTCGGGCTACAAATGTACTTAGAACATTTTTATGAAAATACTTGTCATTGCCCCAATCTTGTTGTAGAAAAGTAGTAAAAGAAAAAATCCTTTGTGACAAATTCCTCAGGTTAACACCTACTTCCCACACTTCCAAAATTGTATTGAGCCTCTTGTTTATATTTTTTGCAAGGTATATTTTGACACCACTTAACAATTTGGTAGCCTTTTAAATATGGAAGATGTGCCTGGTGTGTCTTGTGGAGTTATTTCTAGAACCATAAAAGATAATGGTTCTGCAAACAATAGTCTTGGACTTAGAGTGTCCTACTCGCTTATTATTTTCTTTAGTCTAATATTTTCTAATTCCTGTTCTATGATAGAATGGGCCAAAGAATCTCTAGTGGTGAGATGTAAGTTGAATATCCCATAAGGTCCTACTTTGGATATATCTACCTCTGAATTCCATTTCTCTACAACCTTTGTATTCTTAACATGATTTTTTTCTATGTGTAATTTTCTAGCCTCTTTATTGTATTTAGTATTATGCAAGGTCAAAAACTGCTCCTAAAAATTTGTTGGTCCCTCACAAGCCAACTCTACTAATTGTTGACTTTTATTTATCTATACTATTTCCCATTCAGGCAATTGGTTATCATTATCAACTTCCATTTCAACTAAAACATTCTCTAGGGCTTCCGGTTTCTGAGAAATTTTATTGCTATTACTCCTTTTCCTCTTTGTCTATCCAACAATATGAGTTTTCTCTATATTGAAATGAGGGGGGTCATCTCCATCACCTCCTCCTGCATATATCTCATTACTCTCTACTTTACTCACATTATGCTCTTAGCTTCTGTGGCCAGAGGCGAAACTCATATGTGGGAGGGGAGTATAATCAATATTTTTCCTCTTTTCTTATATTTACATTGTTGATGTTCCTTCTTCAACTTCATTTTATTATCCTAGGTATTTGAAGTGACTCATGTGACCAAATAATCATCACAAATTTGTTTTGAATTTGTCGGAAGAACCACAGTGCTATTGACAGCTTGTCGTCGACGTTTCAGATCCTCTGTAAGCATCACATACGCCTAGAGGACACCAAAATCTTAGCTAAAGAAGACCATCTCCTTAAAAGACGAATTAGAGAGGCAATCAAAATCATCAAAAATCTCGATAACCTAAATAGAGACAATGGCCTAGAGATTAGTGAAAGTTGGATCCCGCTCATTCGGGAAAGAAAACATTATTAACCTTACACTCAGAACTCTAGTACTTACACCCTCACTTTTTCCGTACCTTAACTTAACCTAATCTTCTAAACCAACCTTATACCTCAAAAATCCCTTTGACATACATTAATAACAATATTATTCTTACCTTTTTACATATTAACCTAACTTAACCTTAACCAACATAATACCAATTAAAATTAAACCAATTCAAAGACCAACCTAAGTGATTCCAACTTATAATCTTCTACCACTAATATGATATTAATAAAACCTATAATTAACATAAAATTAATATTAATAATATTATTAATGCCACCTCTTTTTATTAACCTTAATTTAACCTATAATTGACATAAAATTATTATTAATATTATTAACACCATATAGTTAACCCTAAATTTAACCTTTTTTGAACATAAAATTTAATATTAATAATATGAACCTTAATTTAACCTATAATAAACCCTAGATTGCTAGTGATGCTTAGTCAAATTAACTTAAGATTAATATTAATAATATTAACTTCCTCAAACCTAGGGTTTACCTCATTATATTAACCTTAATTTAACCTACAATTAACATAAAGTTGATATTTATAATACTAACACCATATGGTTAACCCTAAATTTAGCCTACATTTAACATAAAAACTTAATATTTAAACCACTTAATTCATTAATTAAATCACTATTTGTTACCCTTTTTTGGAAATATCTCCTCAAAACTAGGGTTTCACTTAGCCGACCTTAGTTTTTCACCCGCCTCATCATTATTTATTAAGGGATCCTCTCTTATTTTTCCTCAGGCTTTTTTGTCCTGAAGATGGATCTTGTTGTGGATTCGAAACGTCGATGACAAGATGTCAATAGCACTGTGGTTCTTCCGACAAATTCAAAACAAATCTCTCACCACAGAAACCTAAATGAGCACATCACAAATTTGTTTCTCTTTTCTGGGAATTACTGAGCTAGTATCAGGGTCATTATCACCAACTCCCTCCATGATTTCTAGTATTCTTGTAAAATATATATATAGAGAATTGAAGATAAATGGGAATAAAATGTGCCTTTGGGGTCAAAGCCTTTGAAGGCTCTAGATTCTCTCAAATGGAATGGACTTAATAATTTGGAAGTTTTAGCTAAATGGGTCAGGCCTCTAATTGAGATATCATTGACATGAAAAGGTAAGGAAATAAATTGTCGCTTATTCTTTTTCTCAAAGAAGGAAGACCAAAACTTGTGTTGTCTACAAACTTCAACAACTAAATATCTATCACACAAAAAATTGGGGAGAAGAAAAGGTTTTCATTCAAACCCATAGAGCTTGGTGTAGGTGGATTCCTCATCATATACATAGATTCCTTTTCCCTCGAGAAAATATAAAGCTTCATGTGTAATCCTCATTGGTTGTGTTCTAGTGAGCATGTGTCTAAACTCTTTGACGAATTTGTCTTGCACTTGGCAGAAGTGGAATAGTGCCTTGTTCTTCCATAACATAAAATACTAGAATCAGACAGGGTCATTGCCAAGATTAACATTACCCCTTGGGGGAAATCCTTCAAAAATTACAGTATGCCATGATGAACACCAAATAGGAGGTCATAAAAAACCTCTTTGTCTTCATGTAATTGGAAAGTTGATAAGAAATATCATTTGAGATGATTTCTTCCCAGTCAAATACTACTTTCATCTGAATGGAGAAGTGTAGAACATATAGAATGTACCTTGGGATGTAGCATGTGGAATACTATCCCACTAGTTGTGAGAAAAGCCAAGAGAAGTTCCTATATGGCTCAGATAGAAAGCATATATCAAAGTGAGTGGTATAAGCTGGCATTGTCGAAGGTGATGTCAAAAATTCCTTCAACAAATTGACTCTGTCACCCTGTTATCACAGGATTTGTACTTGTGCAAATCCCAACACAACATCCCCAAATATTGCATAAATATGGAAGAACCTGTCATTGTCACCTAAGTAGGGACTTCCCTCGTTTTAGTGATGGAAGAGATCCACCACAAGGGAGGATTCCATGGTGACCTCAAGGGATCAAATAGCAAGTTTAGTAGCTAATCCTACCGTCCCCTATATTGATCATTGGATGATTGGTCTAGGTCAAGGAAATAAGACGTTTGAAGACGATTTGGTAACTTCTCGAAATAAGAACACTTTACAATTTATATATAACAATTTCCATGCCAAAGTATGCAATAAATACCTCTTTTAGACACTAGACAAGTTACATTGCTATGGCTGTTGCAAATTGCAACAATGAACTTGTCTTATAACAACAATAAGTATTTTCTAACAACAACAATAATAAATGCTCATAAATACCACAATCGACCATGAAAATCAAGCATACATCCAATATAATATTATCCAATTGTTAGATGTTATTTCTGAGTGAGTTAAGCCACCTTTAGATTAGTGTATGCAACAAATTAACGTGATTTATATTGCTATAGAAAACCCTTTTTTTTTAAGGGAAACACTCACGGGGAAACCCATCGGGCACTTCCCCTTATTTTGAGGATGGTACCCAGGGTAAACCAGATTTTGTAGAAATCCAAGGCTTTTTGATAGTGTACTCATGTAAGATTTCAACATGTCACTTTACGGGAATTGAACCTGGGTGGGGGGAAAACACCCCTCAGCACAAAACACTGGGGCTAAACCCAATTGATAGGCTGTAACAAACCTTTTATAAAAACAAAAAAGTTATTTAGTGAGTTTTCTAAGGTTAGTGTTAGTACAATTAGTAGGATGCTTGAGAATTATGAGAGAGAGAGAGAGAGAGAGAGAGAGAGAGAGAGAGAGAGAGAGAGAGAGAGAGAGAGAGAGAGTTTATCAGTCAATTCATTAAGAGAGTTTCTTCAAGATTAGTTCCTTTCAGGGTATGGAGTCTTTCAATGCAACCAAGATTGAAGGTTGGCCTACTTGAAACCGAGAGGTAGGATCTAAACAACATACAATCACATTTGGGCCTTAGGTCTTAGATCTTGAGGAGAAGCATTTCTAGGGTGCAAGCACAATTGGGCCCTAGAAATTGTTTTTCCATTCTTGTAGCTTCAACTAGGTCAAAGATCAATTCTCTAGGGCTAAAATCCTAAAGCGATATAACTTTAGGGATTTAGGGTTCTAACCCTAGCAAGGACAATTAACCAATTCTAGACAAATATCACCTCGTGAGAGGAAGAAGCACTTATGTTCCTTTCTTAGGGTTTCAATAAGAAAGGCTTCTTGCAATAAAATAACAATTTCACCACAAAAATCAATAACATAAACAATAATTGTAGAAATTTACTTACTTCATCTAAGAAACCAAGAGAATTTCACCCTAATTTCTAAAATATCCATCCAAAATCAACAAAACCATCCATAAAATATCCTTCCAATCATAACACATGAGAGAGAAAGAGCTAGTAACCCCTAAGGGTGAAATTTCAAAAGTAGTGTCTCATAAAGGTGAGATAATGATGATCCAAAAATGAAAGTGAGGCTTGCCTTATTATATGAGGCCTAACGTCTCACCTTTTTCCACATAACACAACATAACATTGTTTTAAGTGGGGCCGACCCCTCATTTATCCTTTACAAAATGTAATAAATGAAAAATACATCAAAATAACCCACACATGTGAGATGTCAAGGTCTCCAGGGAAAGTAAGAGGGCCTTCAAATGCCACGTGGCATCAATCCAGAGCAAGGTGGGAGCAAGTGATGTCTCTCCTCACCGAAAATAATGCCATGTTTCATCAATACCCTGTGTGTGCATCAAACCCTAGCCACGTCATACCCTAGAAGGTGACATCATCATCATAATAGGGACATAATCCAGGATCTAGGTGCCACATCTAGACCCAGGGGAGATGCATCTCATCTCTACATTATCTCTAACTTTCTGCTGCAACATCCTTGATCCTAGTGCAAAATAAGTCCCGAGGTACTTTTCCTAGCTCGTGGGGCTTCTAGCTCATATGTTTTCTATAATGAGTGAATTTTATCTTACCAAGCTCATCTGTCCTTCGTTCAGGGTTTTGAGGATGTGAGAGCCAATATATGAGGGTGGTGAGTCACTGGATGACCCACTACTCTCCATCACACATAACAAAGTCTTGTAATAAAGGCACAACGTCCTGGGTACAAGCCCAGGACCTCCCTCAAAGAACCATGTCAGGGCTATCTAAAACAAATCAAAGTATAAAATATGGTTAGCCAAAGTTCAGAAGAAACATTAGTCCTTAAAGCATGCAAAGTAAGTTATAAGCCATGTAAGAAAATTCACCTTAGTATCCCCTTCAAGCATCACACCAACTCAGGACTTCATGTGAGTTGACAAGTTTAATTATGGGAGGGCCTTCATCCAACCCTATTAGGTGTGCCACCTAGACAGGAAATAAAACAACCAAGGTAGAGGGATAGGTCCTGAGAGTGACAGGGAAAGTACAAAAACTTCAAGAGTAAGTGTGATAGTGATATGGTTTTAAGGCTTATTTCATGGTTCATGGTGTCATTAAATCCATTTCTATGAGCACCTTTGTGGAGGGTGCACTTGTTCTTGAGTTACCCCATATTTACGTGCTATTTTTTCCAAACCCCTTTATCAACCATATTTGTAGTTCACTTTGTCATATTTGCAAGTCCCCTTTTATAAGGTTTCAAGCTTTAACATTGCTATTTGGGACTGGGGTGAGCACTGAAAGAGTAGAGCTCAATTTTTGGACTAGATTTTGTTAGTCCTTTCTTGCTATCATTCCTTTCTTTCTTTAACACCATTTTCTTATTCTTTTAATAGCAGTTGCAATCAACCTTTGGGCCTTCACCCGTCTTCTCATGAGAGAATGGACCATGACCCTTTGTCGAAGTTTAGTACACTATGAGGCACTCTAGTAAGTATGGTGGGTAACGAAACATTACCCTTGTGAGGGCCCCCGAGTAGTACCCCTTTTCCCTGAGCGGTGACATCACAAGACTAGAGTATAGAAGTTAACCACCAAGGTGAAGTGAGACAACTAACACAATTTCCCAATTTAATGATTCATTATCCAACTTCAACCAAATATCCTCATCCACATGCATGATAAATTAAGCATAATACTTTTTATAAAACAAGGACCAACATACCTCACGGTGACGATGAATTACCATCTCCCATACTCTAGGTTGCTTGAATGTGACAAACCTCTCTTGACTTGTAGTTGTAAATGAGGGGGGGCTATTGATCTTCCATATGTGGACATGCTAATGATCATCATGGTCGTGACCATGTTCTCCATTGCGGGCCATGAGACATGATATCCTCTAGTTACCCCTAGGCATGGGGATGTAACACACCCTATGCGTCTAGAAAATAATCGACCTCCACATTTATCAGAGATTTATTTGGAGTGGGGAGTCGCAACATTTTTCTGAATACCTTCAATGTCAAAAGAACTAGATTCCTTCCTTTAGCAACAATTTGAATCATCCTGTGCTGTGAGTTGAAACGACTTGTGCACCAAGAAACCGATTCTCTAAAATCAAAAGCTTCAAGCATGCAACCAACTTTTGCCTGAAAAATTGTCCAAATATTATTAGAAACCTTCTGTAGAGTAAGAATGGAACACCACTAATAGGCTTTCGACTAGTGGAACTCTTTGTTCTAGCACATGAGGGAGTTGACAACATCTCCACAAAAAGGTTATTTTTTCCTTCTATTTGCCATCTTTCCCAATCTTTTCAACACACTTTGAGATATGTGAAAGTTATTAATATGAATTGCAAAGTTTAGCTGATATGAAACCTAGATCACTAACAATTATTAATGATATTTCCTTTCAATATGTACATTTTCCTTCAGAATGCATGCAAACGATTAATAGTAATTATCCTTCACAAATGAATGATCTTTTGAAAAGCATGATAATTAAGCCTCCTTTACTCTTGACAACCGTCTTTTCCTTGTGAATCAGGACATCATAAATGCACCATAAATTACCTTGAGAATGAAGATTATGAATGGTTGTGTAGCAAGAAATACACTACATATGGGAAATTTGGTGTGTTAGGAAGGTGATGATAGAATTCTTGTGGAAGAGTGAGCCATGCAGGGAAATAGTTCATGCAAAGAAAGGTGCCATGTCAAGTTCTCCACATGGGATATGAATCAATAATTGGCTAAGTATGAATTATGTAGTAGAGGGAGGGTGGGGAAACTATATGGGAAAAGGTGATATGGGATAAGTCAATGTGGAGAAGTGTTGCAGAGAAAAGGTACAATGCGGAGAAATGGGAATGCTAAGTTTTTCGCATGGGTAGTACATTGATTTCTCCGCATGGGATTTGATTCAAGAATCAACTAAGTGTTGAACACTAGTACAAAGAGACGTAGGGTCACATGTGGAGATAATGTTTTTGTGGAGAAAGAGTCATATGTCGATTACTTCGCATGAGACAAGGTTTAAATATAAACTAAGTGTTATCTCATGCGAGAAAAAATGAAGTACTATTGCAGAATATGGAGAAATACTTGCCATGCAGAGTGCGAAGTATGAACTTAATATAAAGCTTCTCCACATGACACAGGTCATGAAAATGACTAAGTGTTGGAAGTGTATGATTTTTCCATGAAGTAACGAGGAGATATAGGACTTGTGCAAGATGTAGAGAATTATGGATTGGGATGAAAGGAGAGAACTTTTACATAGTATAATTTAACATGAAATACAAGGTTGAGACATGAAAATGGATCAACAATATGACTAATTGAGATGATGCAAGGGAAAAGAAATTCAGTTTGATAAAACCTTCATACATTCAAATCAAAGTCCAAACTTGAGAAAAATCATAAACAATGCATACTGAACAATGCCACAAAAAGATTTAAATTACCCTTGTTGTAACTCCAAATGTTCACCTTGGGTCTTGGGCCTTTTATAACCTTTATGTACCAACTTCATCTGGCATATATCAATTTTTGAATTGTTTCCAAAAATTCTTTCGACAATGGATTCAAGCACTCCAATTTCTCTTCATTATTCACAATGGAACTGATCAAAGGATGGTCATAAGAATTATGTATTCCAATGCAAAACATACTCAAAATATTTAAATGTATAGGTTGGAGTTTCAAGATGAGGACCTTTCAATGTGGATGTCGTCGATTCCACTAAAGATTGTGTTAAATTAATGAAGAGTATGTTTGAATTTGAAGCTATCCAAAAGCTTATTACATACCCCAAATTCACTTTCTGTTATGATACACGCCATGTAATGGCTAGGATATATTCCAAGAGGGGTTTTGTGAATGATTTATCTTCCAATGAAATCTCATTAATACATTGCACTCCAACATATGATTTCAATGGAGGTAATCCAGACCCAAATTTAACATGTGCCAATGAATTAGTTATACAGATGGAATTGGGTAAAGTAGCTCCTAGTTGATGCAGATCATATGATTCTTGGAAAAATGTTTTGTGACTCCTTCAAAGCCTGTTTCTATCATAATGGACCCAACTCTAAACAAGAGATCATTTCAAGAAAATATTCTCTTCTTTCCATAGATTTGAATGAAATTTGAATGTAGTTGATGGAGCAACAATCTTGACTACATCAAATCAACAATGTCCCTTGTCGCTTCCATTTATGCAACAACTAAGTTAAATACAAAGCCATCTCCAGTGATGACAATCCTTTCTTCTCAAGGATGAATTATCTTACTCTTGACATGCTCAAGCATATTCTAAAGTAGCAAGAGCTATTAAGCTTCCCTTTGATCATAGACATGTGTTGGAACATTGAGTTGCATCATAAACCTCACCTTGTCGGTTAAGGAAGTTGACCAGTTCTTTGGGTCAATGATCGACTAAACTATTGGTTGACCATGTCCACTTCGTATCCTAGATCCATGTTTTATGGACATGTACAATAAACCACATCATGTGATTGTTGGTTTGGTGCATGACTGAAACTTATTTATAGATGATGCTTTTGATCGGTTCATCAAGGGAGATCATTTTCACTCTCATGGAGTGTGCTTGTGCTTTAGTGCAACGATGTCTTTAGACACCACCAATGCTCTCAGATTCTCGTGTTCTCCTTTGCAGTTAATCACTTGTCCCAACATGGTATCACACTTATGGTTTTATAATCTTGGGTTCACAAAGAATGGGAATGGGGTTGAGATAGTTGTGAAGCTGTGATCTAGTTTTGTCGAATAAGTAATGGGTTGTTCAAAAAAATGGAGACTCATTGCCAATATTTTTTTCCCATTGTGGGTTATTGAGCCGAAAAAACCCTCATTTTTTTATGCATTCTGGGTTATGCCCTAATTATTCTGAATGCGTGGAAGTTATATGCTTGGATAGTGGATACATCAACTGATCCACCGGTATCTTTGATGGCTCTTTTTTCATATCAGGTGGCTCATTGAAGGACTCGATCGACTGAGATTTAAAATTTTACCAGAGTTTTCTTACCCTCACATGTTAACTATCGGAACCCTCAACGTCAATTAAGATCTGCCCGACCTCCACTTATTTCTAGCTCGACGTATAAGAGATATGACCAAAGGATAAGTCATTTACTCAACTGGACAACTCTCTCCTTTAGCTGTGGACGAAACACTCAACTGGTGAACCCCTTTCTTTATTGGCTCGATTTAGCAACTGATGATGACTCGACACAGATTAACACTCCAATCGAATTGACCGCAAATTGACATGTATCTGTTTCTCTCGATCCGTCCAACATCCGTTTGATGGGATCAACTAATGGATTGAACCTATCACCAACCAGAGATACATTCAATCTCTTGCTGGTGACCCCTTGACGTGGACGGTCAGATATGCGTGCGATTGGAACAATTGTGGATCCACATCTTTGCTGAGTTACTAGTGTCATACAAGCACATATGTCGACTGGTGGCTTCTTGGTACGACCACGATCAACTGTGCATGATCGACTGCTCACATTGAGCATACTCGAGTTCATTTCTTATTGCATATAGATCGACTGGTACCCTAGCCTTTGCATTTTTTCTTGGGTAATATACCAGAAAATCGACTTGGTATAAGTCGACTAGTGAAGCCAGATTTATTGTTGTGGTTGATTTTCCTTTCAAATCATCATTTGCAGATTTGGTGCCTTGGTTCTTGCTTACTATTGACTATGGACATGCTTGATGAAGATGAAGATGAAGATGAAGTCCTTGTGATTCAAAAATTGTAGGAGATTCATGAGAAAAATGCCATTTCCTTAGAAGAATCTCATAATCACTTCATACAAAGGTTGTTGATTTGAATATTGTCATTGCACAATTGCAGACTAAAAATCAATGATTCAAGAATGAATTGGAGACAACCCATACCCAATTGAGATGAGGCTACCCTTTTTCAAAAAAGTCTTTTGCAATGGTTTGATGAGAAATCTAGGAATTTTTTTGACCTAGAACGAACGATGGAGACTATTTTCCAGGATCTAGTAGATGAATTTGGCACTAAAACAAATCTTGTCGATTATCTCGCAAAGGAGGTGAAAACTCTTTCTCTTATAGAAAATGCTATCTTGAAGACTAAAATTTACTGACTGGAAGAATCCAATACCCAACTAGCAAATGAAGTTTCCCATTTACAGGGCTTTGTTGATGAGCTTCATGAAGAAGCTTCTCCTCTTCAAGAAGATAACAAATGTCCGTTTGAAAAATATCAAGCCTGAAAGAAGATCATGATGCCATATTAATGTAGATGCCCGAGAATGATGTGACTATGCAGGGCTTGCAAGACTGCAAGCAATACCTTGAAGATTAAGTTCACTGACTGAATGCTAAGACGAATGCTGAGAAGAATGCTGAGAAGAATATTGTTGTTGTTGAGCTGCCAAGCTCACCTATTCTCTTTTCCACCCTTGCTACTTTTGATTGTAGTCTAGTTGTTTATAAGAAGACAGATGTTGTTGAGCTAATAGGCTCCCCTACTACTTCCAACAATCCCCTGGATGCTCTTTGTAAGCAAGATGTTGTTGATTTATGCATTAAGACTAATGATTATGTTGTTTCTCCTAGCTTTGAAAAACACACTACAAGTATAGGGTCCTAACTGCTCAACAAGATGGGATACACTAGAGGAGGACTTGGGAAGAATGGATAGGGTATTG